>CAUYQV010028726.1:0-23518 GCA_963574575.1 Galagoides demidoff | reverse complement strand
TCAAGCTATCCTCCTGGGTAAAGTGCCATGGCATCACAGCTCATAGCAACCTCCAACTCCTGGGCTCAAGCAAGTCTCCTGCCTCCGCCTCCCAAGTAGCTGGGACCACAGGCGCCTGCCACAATGCCCGGCCATTTTTTTGGTTGCAGCCATCATTGTTGTTTGGTGGCCTGGGCTGGGGATTCGAACCTGCCACCTTAGGTGTACGTGGCTGGCGCCTTAGCTGATTGAGCCACAGGCACCGAGCCCATTTCTAGAAGTTCTATTTGGTTTTTCCTTAATAATTCAATTTCTTTAGAGAATATTTTATTAATTTCTTGCATTGTTTTTGTCACTTATTTTTGTTGGATTTCTATTGTTTCTTGTATTTCATTGAGCTTCTTTTCAATCCATTTTTGAAATTTTTTCATTTGGCACTTCAATCTTTTCATTTAGTTCAGTACAACTGGTAAGGAGTTATACTTTTCTTTTTGTTGGAGTGTCCTTTCACTTTGATTTTTCATGTTTCAAGAGTTCTTTTGCTCATCCCTTCTCATCTGGCCTCTCAATCAAGAGCTGTTTTTGAGTCACCAAAGATTGATCCCTGACTGTGCCAGGGGGAGTAGTGCTGGTTGTGGGGTATCCTTTAGAGTCTAGCAGATTAATGAACTTCTCAGGTTACCTCTGATCTGATGTCTTCCACTGTTCCCAAACGTTTGTACTGAATTTTATCTCCGAGCTGAATCTCTGAGATGGCAAGTGGCAGTTGAGGGTATGAATCTTGATCATCCTGATTACTTGAGTTGGAAGGCATTTGTTTAGCTATGGAATTATTCCCTTTGTCATTAATTGTTGGCATGGAAAGGCCACCTGCCATGGCAATCTTTTGTGCCATGGCAAGCTCTGGTTTCCCAGGTGGGGCACAAAAATGTCTTGAACTTTTGGAGGGAACCTGTGGCTCCCAGTGGCTTGCTTGGTCCCTATTTCCACTAAGGTGAGGGCAGAGCAAGACAGGTCCTGGCTGGATTGGGAGAGCTTGGTGGACTTTGTAAGGCCTCAGCAGGGCCCAGAGTTTGCTTATTCAGATGCTAAGGGGAGCTGCTGATATGGAGTTCAGACAATCTCTCAAAGCTGGGAGGGCTGTTCCTGAGAGAGGTGTTTAATCATGTGACTGCTAAAGTCAGGGCCCTTCCATCTCTGTCCATCAGCCCATCCTCTCTGCAGGTGGGGTGAGCACCCTCCTTGTTTGCTCCCTGGTATTCCATAGCACTCTATCCACAGATCATGAAACCTGCATGAAACCTGATTTCAAACTACTTGTTTGTTTGACCCACTGGTCAGTGTCTTAACAGGACACTGGCAATCTGTGGGCATCTTCAGTTGTACATCCATTTTTGCCCCTAGAACATAAGGGGAGGTATGTCTGCTTCTCCACTCACCCAGGTCATCTGTGAGGAGCATACTCCACAAGGGGAGAGATATCTGACTCTCCATCCACCCAGGTCCTCTGTGAGGAGCATACTCTATAGGGGGATAGATGTCTACCTCTCCACCCTGAGGTTCTCTGTGAGGAGCATACTCCACAAGGGGAGAGATGTCTGCCTCTCAACCCACCCAGTTCCTCTGTGAGGAGAATACTCTACAAGTGGAGAGATGTCTACTTCTCCACCTTGAGGTTCTCTGTGAGGAGCATATTCCACAAGGGGAGACATGTCTGCCCCTCTATCCATCCAGGCCCTCTACAAGGAACATACTCCACAAGGGGAGAGATATTTGCATCTCCATCCACACAGGTACTCTATGAGGAGCATACTCTATAGAGGGAGAGATGTCTGCCTCTCCATCCACCCAGGTTCTCTCTGAGGCACACACACCCACTGGGACAGAACAGTGACTTGAGTTTCTTGGTTAAAGCTGCACTCCCTGTTGTAATGAGTAGGGAAAGCCACTGAGGCTGTCATTTAGCCTGTGTCCCTGGGGCATTTTGTTGTCATAGGAACAAAGGGGACACCTAATTAAGTCTGAAAGCTGCACCCTCATCCAGCAAGCTTCTGCAGGGTAGTGGATTGTGCTTGCTCATAGACCAGCTGCTCAGAGGCTTCCACACCCTCCCGCTGGATCTGATCTCAGTGTCTTCTTCCCACTTGTTCCGAGGACTCTGACCTCTGCCTGTATCCACTAACATTGCTCTTCTGTATGGAGCTTATTGGGGAGACTACCTGTTTAAGTGTCCAGTGGGTGACCCTGAGAATGGCCAGCAGACAGAGGCTTGTGGACTTCACTACCCCACTCCCACTGGCCAGTGGCTGGAAATTCGCCCCCAGGCAGAGAATAGGGCTTATGTGGTGGTTTCAGGGGCAGATGGGTCTGGCCTCCCTGCATTGCATTCAGGTCAGGGGGACACCGGGTCTGACCCACCTATCCAAGCTGCCCACAGTCTATCCCATCAGGTGTTGGGGGAAGGAATCTGGCAGACTGTGGTAGCCATGCTCCCAGTGGTAATCTTGGGCCAGAAAGTACCCCACTGCAGAAAAATGAAGCTCTCAGCAGAGTGGTCTTGGGGAGGGGCTGTAGCTACAATCTGGCTCAGCCAAAATCCCTTTCCCTAATGCCAGGACTAGAGGAGGAAATGTCCAGGTACACCAAAACAGTCTGTTCTCTCATGATACTCTCTTGTGGGTTGAGAGTTTTGTGTCCTGCTGCTTCCTAAGGCAACTAACTAGGGAGGAGCCCCCTTATCTTTTCCCTGGACTCTGAGCCTCTCTGGATTTGGTCCAGGTCACTGTCCTCTCCTTCAATCTTCCTCTATCTCAGCTTTGCAGCCCTTCTCAGTGGAGTGCCCAGATGCCTCTGTTGTGTCTCTCTGGGGTCCAGCCATAATTGTTCCCCTCTCTCCTCATGTGACTTCTACTCTCCCTCCCTGACAGTTGGACAAGGGATGTCTCCAGTCAGCCATCATGACTCTTCTCCCTCTGCTTATTACTTCTGAAAAGTCAGAATACTAACAAATATGCATAATATTATTGATGTTACTAACCATGACAGGCAGTGGTTATGTAAACTGATTGTTGGATTCATGAGACTGTGCCCTAAGAAAATTAAGATAATCATTGCTTCAATAGGTTTAATAAGACTGGTGTTAACAGGGATGAATACATTTTCAGTTATAATAAGAGGAAGAGCAGATTTTTAATCTGCTCAATCAAAGGGAAAATCATTATATAGCTGGAGAGCACTGAAAAATTGTTTTGGCAAAGGATTTCTTAATAGTGCAAACAAAAATTAATGAAGGTCTTATAAAACAATCTTGATATATACAAGAAAGTGAACTGCTTAAATCCTAAAATCCTTAAACCATCAGTGTTTTTGTCTAAATGATTTTGTTCCAGCTATATTTAAAATTTCTTTACTTTTCAAAAGTCCCAATTGCAATCCTTCATTAAAATTTTGATTGAGTCCTAGAGATACAAACCTCCTTAGACAAACCTTTCTACTGACACTTTTTGCTTTGGGTACAATTAATTTCTATTCCTTTTGTACCTTGGCAGTACAACTAAAGGGAATTGGTTTTTGTATTATATAATTATGACATTTTTCTTGGCTTTCTAATGAGAGAAATGCTATTAGTTATACTCATATCACCTTCCAGCATAATTTCACCTTTTATCCCATTTAAAATTTTCTCCAATTAAATTTTCATGATATCAAGAAAAATTTTGAAACAGTTTAAGTTATATATATATTAAGCACTGCCTCCAGTAATAAAAAGTATCATATATCACTGAGTGGATAGTTTCAACTCCAAGAAATTAGGGTGATTATATCATCCCTCAATAAAGAAATTTTGCCTTTTTCTATGGGAACCAAGTCAAGGGACAACAGAATTCTAAGACCATGTAAATAAAGTAACACACACACAGGGATTGTCTCCAATTTCATTTCATTAGAAGATACTGGGTGATCATTTAATCATATTCAAAATTGTGTCAGGGGAGGTGCTGTGTCCAATCTCCACCCTGACTTAGAATGGGGAAAGAAGGGCAGGAGTGACTCTAATCAGGATTGCAGAGTGCAGAGGTGGCCATGCCCTTGGTTTTGACCGAGGTTACAAACATATCCTCTTTTTTTTCTTTTTCTTTATTAGAATTTTAATAAGAATAATTGAAATATCTTTTCAGCATCACAAGCAGGCTGTTTTTCCTCTTTACTCTTTGGGGACCCTTCTTCACTCCCTCCCACCAGGGCCCTCAGAAACCTTCCCATCAGACTCTGCCATGAGCAAAGCACACTAGAGGGAAATGGGGGACGTGAAGAGGGGAGTGTGACTTTTTTCTTGTTTTCTAGGAAGCAGCAGCAGTAGCACTGGGCCCAGCAATAGGTGACTGCTTTCACTCTGCATCAGACACATGAGCCCCCCACCTGAGGTCCAATCAGAAGCAGAATGGAACCTTTCCTCTGAGCCCACAAATTCTTGTAGTGTTAAGTCTTCTGCTTCCTCAATCCTAAAGGTAGTAAGTGCTGTAGGCCTAAAACTCTGGGCTATGTAACTTTTTCAGTTATCAATCTCCTGTATTAAATGTTCTCTGTTTGAAATACTGTGATTTTCAGTTTCCTCTAGGGGACCTACTATGAAGCCATGGAGGGCGACTAAGTGAGCACTTGTGTTCTCAGACCTGTGCTCTGGAGCAATTATGTTGGCCAAGTGGTGAAGATGAGATTGGAGGAAGAAACAGTGCAGGTTTCCTCTGCCTGTGGAGACTTTTCTAACAGAGAGAAGAGAGTAGCTAGGATGATTATGATATGGTAATGGAAACAGTTAGATATATTCAAGATGTAGAATATTATGTGGATAAGATTTGGTGCTGAATCAGATATGAGGAATTAGAGAGCAAAATAGAAAAAAAGACAAGTGCCAGGATTGAGTGTTACCATTTACTAAGATAAATATTACTGGAAATTAATGAAGTTTGGTAGCAAAAGTAGTTCCCTGTAGAAACAGTAGAATTAGGGTTGTCTGTGAGTCATCCTGGAAGAGATATCCACTAGGGTGTTGTGAGGTGAGTTTCATGCTGATAATAGAAAAGGTATGGACTAGGGAATGTAAGCTATGGATAGTATTTTTTATAGGTACATGCTGATGTTACGAATCTAGATGAGAGTAAATAGAATGAGAAGTCTTAGGACCCAGGTGTGGGGAACTTCAGCATATAATGGCTTAACACTACAAATGATAAGACTTCAAAATAGAACAAGAGGTACCTGGAGTGATAAGAAGAAATGATGGAAGGAAACACTTTGAGCAGAAGAAAGTGACCAATATTTTTTAACATCTAATAAGATGAGATTTAAAATGAGAAGCCTCACAGTTTGATAAAGTAGGGAAAGGGAGAGGTACTAATGGCTAAGGAAAGCTTCATTGTGTTACTGAAGACATCATGAATATTAGATTTATCTTTGAAATATGGTCCCTATTTCTATATATCAAATATTTTGATAGCAAGGGAAATACTTATAGTTATTTGTGACATCTTTCTAGCCACAACTGCTCTTCTTCCAATCATTGGCACATCTTTGCTTTTTTCATAGAGATAATTTGAATTGCTAGATAATATGTGAATTCCCTTGTCTGGTAATACATACACACTGTATGCATTTTGGCAATGGTACTGATAATCACCTTTCACAATCTGTAATTCCCAAAGTGAATCAGAAATAAATTCTTCCTTGGTCAGGTCATAAGAAATCATGACCACAAAGACAATCATGTTCTCCAGGCCAATGGTATTTTGATTATTGGAACCCCTGCCTCTTAAATAGGAACAGGGCTTATTATTATTATAAAATCTTAACAGTCCATTAGCACCAGTCCATAATCACCTAATTCTACAACCGTACCTTAAAAAAAAATGGAGCTCATAGCAATTCTTAGTGAGTGCAGACATTATGAAAATGTACCATTATTGAATAAATTTCCATTTCTATTTCGTCCACAATTACCACCTCATTGAAAATCCATGGTGTAGTGCTATATGATCTGGAGCATGACGGTTACACTGAACTGCCTTTTCAATACTGGGAACACAGGTTATTAATAGCACAAATTGACTGCTCAGGTAAATTAACCAGCATTTTGGCCATGGTTTTGCTAATTTTTATCTAAAGCACATTTCTTACAAGACTTAAAGAACTTTATTTTGTTACTAATTAGCTAATATACATAACTCTTCGATCTGGTATTGAGTCAGGATTTTAAGTGTTGCTTATAATATGTTTATCTTCTTACCTGAAAATGGTGCTATTAAGCCAGCATAGAAGGATATGAGCTTAGAATTGGTTTTCAAGGTGAGGAGTAGATTTGTAACATAGTTTGTGGCTATATCTTTACACCTATGAAATAAAATCAGACATGAAGTGTGTATCTGGACTCTGCCATTCAGATAACTAGCTGGGCAAGTTGTCTAATCACTAAACTTTATTTTCTTATTGGAAAAATGAGAATCTATATATTACCTACTTCACTGGAGTATTGTAGATATTAAATACATTAATGCATATATAGCTTATAGCCCAAGATTTGTCCTATATTTAATAGTAAATAAATATTAGCCATGCTTCCTTGCAAAGACCTGTATATAATAATACACATTGGGCAGAAGTCATGTCTTAGCTAAAAATTTTGCCTTTGAATAAAACATTAAACACAGACTTTTAAATAATATGCATTTTTCTATTTATTGAACAAATTTGGTGCCTACTCTGTCAAAGATGATTTTCTATTCATTGAAATTGGGTGAGAAAACAGTTACTTTCCCCATGATTGATACTATAATGGTAAGAAACTAAAACAAAAAAATCTCCAAGTATTATAACTAATAGAAAAAAAAATAAAGGAAGATGGGGATGGGGGGAGAGTAGACAGAGATGTCAGTGGAGGCATTTCTGAAGAGGTGACATTTAGCAGAAGACTTCATGAAGCCAGGCAGGATACCACAGAGATATGTGGGGAAACGTGTTCCAAGGGGAGAAGACATGAAGCACCAGAGTTCTATTTCCCTAAAGAAAATTCTTTTTCCAAATACTATGCATCTTTTTTGTTACTCATTGTTATTACCCCAATTATTTTTTACTCATCCCCCCAAATATGAAGCCCCAAAATAAGTTTGTCCACACAAATGTACTCACAGGCCTTGAGCCAGTTCTGGGTCTACCTGAGTGTACAGCAGAGCCCCTCTGAGGCACAGGGAGAAATAGAGCAAGTCAAGGTGGGCGATGTTCTCAGTCACTGACTGCCAGGCTCGGAGCTGAGCTCCTGAGCACTCATCGTCTCACATGAACCTTATACAGCTCCACAAGGGCCTGTTCACTGTCCTCCTTTCAGGGCAAATGTGACAAAGGCAACAAAGAGAGAGAAAAAGACCACAGTCTCAGAGATAAAGCAAAAACTGGATTTGAATTTCAAGCAATTTGCAGACATAATTTTAAATCTGTTCTCAAAATGTGTGTGTGTATTTAACTGATAGAGTTCTTGGAGATCTTAGTCATTATTTTTCTGTAGTAAAAATCTTCATGAAGAGTGCAGGAGAATGTGTGTTTTATTGACTTTTCAGAGTACCACTGATTCTTGAATGTCCACGGTAGATCACTGGAGGAGATAGTCAAAACAGGCATACATTTTTTAAAAATTAAATCATAACTGTGTACATTAATACAATAATCATGGGGTACAATTTGCTGGTTTTATATACAATTTGAAATATTTTCATCAAACTGGTTAACATAGCCTTCACAGTATTTTCTTAGTTATTGTGTTAAGACATTTTTATTCTACACCTAGTAAATTTCACACGTACCCTTGAAAGATGTATCATAGGTGTGGTCCCACCAATTACTCTTGCTCCACCCATCCTGCCCCCTTCCCTCTCCTCCCTCTCCCCTTTCCTCTTCCTTGGGCTATAATTGGGTTATAGCTTTCATAAGAAAGCTATAAATTGGTTTCATAGAAGGGCTGAATACACTGGATACTTTTTCTTCTATTCTTGAGATACTTTGCTAAGAAGAATATGTTTGGCATACAATTTTAAAGTTACTTTACATAAGTAAAATAGACTTACTATTTCACTTCATTGTTTTTCATGTTATTTCATCATTTATTGATCATGCTAAGATCAAATTAGCTTTTTAAAAATTTCAGAACACATTGACTCTAAGACAACATATAAAAAGAGAAAAAGGCAATGCAGGATTCAAAAGTATATGCCTATCTGACTTAATTAATAGTGTTGAGAAAAATTCTAAAAACTTCAATCTCTATAATTGTGAGGCAGGAAACGTTGCTACTCTCAGTTGACCAAAATGATGCATTCAACCCCTGTTCTGGATATTCTAGCAATGCCTTTTCTTACAGGTGTTTCGGGGCTTTTCTTTTCTTTTTTTTTTTTTATCTTCTTCTAAATTCTAGATTATCGTTATAGTTTTAGCTGTGGCAGTTATTTTTCCACATAAAGATAACAGATAAGTCTTACTAGATAAAAGTTGCTTGAATAATCCAAATGGGTCATATACTCAACATAAGAAATTACTATGGTAATTCTTAAGTAATCTGTGTTAATTCATAAATAATTCTGTTTTTCTTTTGAGTATCATAAATTGATTCCATGGGTGATATTCAATAGCAGTTTCAAACATGTGTATTTATTTTTACTATGGTCTTGAAATTTTAATTCTTTCTTTTCATCAGTGAACATTTGTGATTGCTGTTCTCTTAATAAAATATATAGGTATTCTGGAAGAACTATTGAAACCTTGTGCAATTATGTCAGAATAAATTAATTTGCCAGATTATAGAAATTCCTACTTTTACTAACAATTTATTTTAACCTTATTTAATGGAACTTTTTAAAAAGCAGCACTTTTTAATTAGGAAGCCTGGTATACTTCCAAGTTATTGAGGTGATAAGTCTTATGTTATGTGTTTTTTTACCACCACAATTAAAAATTCAAAATTAAAAAAAGAAACAATTAAACATACACACAGACACACTACTGAGTTCAGTTCTATAAAATTGTCTTTGACAAAAAGAAAGGGTTGTTTACAGCCAAATACACACACAAACATTTATTTCTAGAGATTCTATATATTTATGTATAATCAAATATGTACATTCTATTTCCTATTATTCTAATTACAACACATGTGAAAAGAAATGTTTTGGGGGTAGTTTCCTGGGAGGGAGGTCTGGTGGTGACTTTGGCAGAAGAGGGATGGAATCTGCTCTAAAGTATTGTGTAGGTTTGTACGGGGTGGCATGCTGCCCAGGCCACCCTACCAAACGAATTCTTCTATTCTTGAACCTGTCAATGTTACCTTTTTTAGAAATAAGGTCTCTGTAAAGGTCATCACATTACGATGTGGAGACAGTGGGTTAGGGTTGGCCCTAATCAAATAGCTGTTGTCCATATAAGAAAAGGGAAATTAGATGCAAAAATAAGAATGGCAGAATCCCACATGAAGCTGAGTTCAGAGACCAGAGAGTTACATTTGCAGGGCAAGAGAGGAGAGGGACATGGGTGAAATTCTTCCTCGGAGCCTGCAGGAGGAACCAGCTCCTGATAACAGCTACATTTGGAACTTTGGGCCTCCAGACCTACGTTGTAATATGCTTCTGCATTTCCTGCATGGGGTTTTGTCATGGTATCCCCAGGAAATGAACACAATCCCTTCTACTTTGTATATATGGATATTACACATTAACTTTACATGGCCCCCCATTGTCAACTTCTTACGTTAATGAATACAAATTATTTTATTGAATTATAGGTTATAACAGAGCAAATCATCCATGTTTAATTCTTTTGTGTCTGAAAGAAACTGCCTTTTTTAATAGCACAAACAAAAGTTTATAGCCTATCTGTGGTCGCTTCTGAAATCCATCAGTGTTCCCATCCAAACAGCTCCCTGTTTCTGCCATGCTTCCATCTGAGAAAGCATTGTTGGGTGATTAAAATGAGGTGCTAAGACAGAGTAGACCGGCTGTGCATGTGTAGGACAGGTGGTGAGCATTATGTAATGTCCTGTCACTTGTACTGAATACCCATGAGCTTCACATCAATGTTTGTTAGAAGTTTTATTCATGAGAGTTGAAGTTACCTTACTCAACTCAGTAAACACATTTTCTAATTACAGGAACTACATATTAAGTTCAGATACTTCCAAATAAATCATTGCAACATATGTCCTTGATTTAAGGATTTAGAGATCACTTTTTTTAGATGGACGAAACTAAGCCACAAACGTGTCATTATATAAGAAGAATTAAGAAGAATAGTGCTATGGACTTTCTCAGAAACTTTAAAAATAAAGTCCATATAAATTGTTCAGCAGTACAATTTCTCACCCACTAAAATTTTGAGGTTCCTATTGTTCCTGCTTCAGTCCACACAAATTTTATCTGGCAAATTCCAAGAAATTCAATAATACAGTATAAAATTCTAATCAATATTTTAAAATGTTCCCATGCTGGGGATATTATTAATCAATATAGCTTTTTACTTTGGTGAAAAGTCATCTTTCATTTGGTTGATAGTTTGCAACTGCTATAAAATTATATTAGATAAATCACAAATCGTATTTTCCATATCTAGTTTTAAAAAGTAGAAAAGACTAGATGGACAGACATTTTTACTAATTATTAACTAGGAATAAATCTTTCAATTCTATTGTTTCTCATAAATAGTGACATGCCATGTATTACAAATTTTTGTATTTCTATATGGATTTTCATGTGATGATAATGTTCAGCTTTGTAGACAGTTACTTGATTATAGGTTACGATTAATATATCCACTTAATTTTTGTCTTATTTGCTTAACTTTTAAAGAATTTATTGTGGGTGCCTCTGACTACTTCAGAAACTTATTATCTGTATTGAATGCTATTACTTATTTTTTGAACTTGAGAAATTAGGTTAAATTTTTGAAGCCATGAAAAAAAATATATGGGAAGTCAGACTTTCCCTTTCTTTACCAAAACAAATTTTAAAAAGGAAAGCAATGGGAATATTTGTTTTATGAAGTATTAAATTTTCAATTCTTTTGCAATCATTGACATCATACTTTTTCACTTATTAAAAGCTAATTTATTACTTTTCTTTTTATGTTATTCAAAACATGTACAATGATGTCTGTGGGTGGATATCTGTGAGGTTGGGCTGAGAAGTAAAAGAGGAGGAAACTAGATTTTTATAATTATTAAAATTGGCATTTATGAAATGTTTTGTTGATTAAGAAACGTGGATTGTGAGGCAAGGAATATAGGATTGATAGGAGATGTGGATTTTGAAGAAAATATGTGTGCTGGGAGACCACATTGTGTATTGAGAACCTGAAAAGTCTGTTGAACATGGCAGCACAGGCCTTGGAGAATAGAGCAAGAAAAGTCTTCCTGAGGCCTGACAAAGATCTATGAGGGCTAAAGGAGTAGTTTAGTTGACTCCCAGAAAGAGGGAAATAGTCCCTTGGGGTTAGATAAGAAGAAACAGCTTCTTTCTCCCCAGTTCCTGATATGGGTAAGGTGTCTGCCTGTCTGCCCTGCAGGGACATGGAAACTTGATTGCCTCCTGTGCAAACTATGTGCATGGTTGAACTTGGCCACCTTCTCACATCCTGCTTCTAAATACAGTTCCTTATTTTTTAAACCACATTCCATTTCTTTAGTTTATAATTAATATAGCGTGGAACAGTGGAAGATCATAAGAGTTAGTTAAAGAATGCTTTGGTTGAAATTGCAAATGTTATGAGAATGAGGTCATATTGTATGGGTTTTTCTTTTTCCTTTGCTTATTCATGTGCTTATTTAATGATAATGTTCGTAGTAAATGTTAAGTCAAACCAGAGCATGGGGTCTTTGCTGTTCCTCACATTGGTGGTGTGGTTCCCCAGGCCCACTCTTTCTAAATCTTACTTTGTCTCCTTTGTCTTTATTTTTTTTCATTCCCTTGTCTCTGTCAAGCATTGAGGATACCCACAGATTGTATGGGAGCTGGGCCCCTCCAGTAGTCAATATTTTTTAGAGTAGTAATAGCAATCACATTGTTTTTTTACATTTTGTGAAATACTACCACATAACTCATGGGTTATCAACTACACTATGTAGAACATTCTGAGTCAAATAATACTAGCTTGAGAGCCACTAGTTTAGTCCAGTCCCTTCATTTTAGAATTGTGAACACTATAAGAAATTTGACTTTATTTTTTGCAGTTTTTGGCCAGGGCTGGGTTTGAACCCACCACCTCTGGCATATGGGGCTGGTACCCTACTCCTTTGAGCCACAGGCACCGCCCACTTGACTTTTTTTAAAATTTAAAAATGAAATTCAGACACATAAATTCACTCTTTTCTTTAATCAAAATTGAAACAGAAATAAAAAAAAATCCACTTCCTTCAATGTTGCCAATGGAGGAAGACTCCTCAAATGGGGAGAACCATCCAGACACCAGAAATTCAATTACACAGCCCTGGTTGATGTTCTGACTGTGTAGTCTAGTTCCTAGTGCCTGGAATTTAATGCAATGTCCGCCCAGTTCTGCCACTGAGTAAGGTAGTTACACATGTTAATGAGATGAAAATCATGCCCACATTTTAACTTAGTAGTTAAAATTGTTCTTTGTCTATTATTTTTTGGTCATTAAGAGAACCAAGAAGGATTTCAATGGTCCAGTGAAAACCCACCGCCACTTAGAAACAGACATGTTTTGAGATCGACAGTACAGGTATTGTCAGCTTCATACACTGAGAACCAAACTTGAAAATATGATTCCAGTTGTTCATTAAAGGAAAGGTAGTTTTATCACCTAATTCCAATGAGAATTAAAAAGTACCAAAACAACAGATGCTGGTGTGAATGTGGGGAGACAGAAACTCATACACTGTTGATGGGACTGCAAACTAGTGCAACTCTATGGAAAATTTTATGGATATACCTCAAAGAACTTAAAGTAGACCTACCATTTAATCAGCAATCCCACTACTGGGTAGGGACTCAAAGGTAAAAGTTTATTTTATAAAAAGGACACCTGAACTTGAATGTTTATTACAGCACAATTCACAATCACCAAGACATGGAAACAACCCAAGTGCCCACAATACATGAACCAATGTGGTGCATGCGTCCTAGGGAGCACTTCTCAGCCACAAAATGCAGTGGTGAACCAGCATCTTTTATGACAAGCTAGATGGACCCAGAAACCGTTCTTCTATGTGAAACATCACAGGAATGGAAAAGCAAACACATGAACTCAATACCAAATTGGAACTAGGTTAACATTGACATTCACAATTGGAAGTAAATCTCAATGAGAATCAAGCTGGGGGAGGAGGAGGCGTGGATGGGGAAACACTCCTGTTGGGTATAGCGCACACTCTGGGTTAAGGGAGAGTTATAACACTGACTCCACCTGTACAAAAACAAAGGATGTTAACCATACATGCATACCCCTTAACAATCTGAGACTAAAAAATGGCATTTTAAAACATATATTAAATATTTAAGTTAAAAGTTTAAAAAAATATACTTGTGAAACCACTGCTTGATCCGGCGAGGGGGCAAAGATGGGTGTTTACTAGAGGGAGCCACTTGCTATCATTGTCACTGTCACTATATTAAGTGACATTAGGACTCTATTAGCATCTGGAGCTTCTGTGTGGGAACCCAACCTGCTATTACAGCTCACACTGGATGTGATGAATCTGCCTAGGCTCTATGCCAAGCCAGACTGTGCATCCTGGGATAGCACACAGTACTATACCAAAGAAAAGAAGACCCGTAAGTGTGCAGTTTAGGAATAAGTAAAAGAAAACCTCTTCAGCGCATGCTGAAGAAAATCCAAGAATGAGAGTTAAAAACAGTATGGAAGCTTTGTCAAATTGTAACGTAAATGTTCATATTCAGTTTCTATCACATGATCAGACTTGCCTTGCATGTTGATGGGATGTCCTAGTTAACTTCACACCCGTAAAGTCAGATGCTGCCTGTATTTAAGGTAGTTCTTGGATCTGAACATGTGATCCTCCAAAAGAAGTCAGAAATAAAATGAGACACAGGGGAACATGCAAAAAAAGTCGATTCTGTAACACAATTTGTCCTCCCAGAAATGATTGCAGGACATATTTCCAGCTATTTGGAAGTGGATTTTATTTATTAATTTTGAGACAAAGTCTCACTCTACTGCCCTGGGTAGAGTGCCGTGGCATCATCATAGCTCACAAAAACCTTAAACCTCTGGGTTTGAGTGGTCCTTCTACACCAGCCATCTGAGTAGCTGGACTACAGGTGCCCACCACAATGCCTGGCTAGTTTTTCTATTTTTAGTAGACAAAGGGTCTTGCTCTTGCTCAGTCTGGTCTTAAACTCCTGAGCTCAAGTAATCCATCTGTCTCTGCCTCCCAGAGTGCTAGGATTACAGGATTACACCTGGCCTGGAAGTGAATTTTAAAAGTTTGACTCAAAATTTATGCAGATTAATATTTTTCTTCTTAAAAAAGTCATTAGACATTGCATATGTCTTAGCAGGAGCTGATGGATGAGTCAGAGGTCTCGAAGCTGTTACGAGGAATCTTTATGAGCAGTGTCCATGGGGAGCAGACACAGACCATCATAGCTGAGCACAGCCCCAAGCCTCAGTGAATCAGCGGACTATAAAAAGGTTCACAATTAATCATTCCTATTCAACAAAGTGAATGTCAATACATTGATTTTACTTCTGTCTTCTCTAAATAGAATCAATTTCTGACCACGAAATGTTTGAATGAACAATGAAGAAAATGGATTTAAACTTGAGATGGGTGAGTTTATAAGAAAAACCCTGGTCATTTTAAATGAGTCCAGTTCTCCAGGTTCAGACAAGGATGTGGCAGGGTGCTGGGACATTTTGCCAAGGAGATGACTGACAGAGGTTTGGGTGGTGAGTTACAGCAAACAGGGAGTTGGGAGATGCCTGCTCTGATCCTTGGAAGGTAACAGCAGGTGCATTACGTAAACACAGGTCTGCGACTCTGAAATCAACTTTCCCCAAGATTCTAAGACTAATTATTTAAGGGATGATCTGTGAGTGCCAAGGAAAGGAAGGTGGATCATTGAGACCTAGGACGGGCACACTAAATGCACAATTCATTTCACACCTTACTTCTTTTTTCAGGTGTGGGTTGCTAGAATACCAGATAAGGGAAAATTTACATGCATATCAGTGGAATGCAAGTACCTTAAAGGAAGGACCATGAGGGATTTGATGGCTGGGGTCTTCGTTCTTGTGCTATTTGGGGATTTTAACAGGGACTTAGCTCAGGAATTCTGAGTTACCCTAGAAGCAGCTGGGCTGATAATAGTTCTTGTGCCAGAGACTCTCCTTCCTAATAAAGCCATGTCTCTGGTGAGCTGCAGTGTGGCCATTGTTGCATGGTAGCATTGATGGTCTTCCCCTTTTCCTGTGGGCAAGGTGGAAGGCTGCTACTTCAGTGTTGATTGTGGTGCCAGCCCTCCAGCTCTGTGTAGCCTAATCTGTAGGACAAATGCTCCAAACTTGAGGGCAGACTGTGACTTGACTAAGATTTGTTTCAAAAAATATCTGAATAGTACCCACATCAGAACTAGAGGTATTTGACTATTAGTGTAATCCCTTTGCAGGGACCAGACCTCTAGAGAAGTTCAGAGAAATCCATTTGTAACCAGTTTTAGTTCTTTTATGTTTTTCCATCTTCTCATTGCTTCTTTTTTCTCTTTCCCAGCTTCTTTCCTTATGTAATTAGATCCTTAAAACCACTTCTTATTTGGGTTTTGTAATGATCTTATCATGTGGTTAATTCGAGTAGCCTGATTTCAATTTCTAATTCTCAAACTCATGCATTTCTAACTCTGGCTGACATTCAGTTCCAAACTTTGCCCAGGCTAGACCACTAACATGCCCATAGATGCTTGAGGTAGAGGGAAGCAGGTATGACCAGACTTCCGGGTCCCCACTCCTCCTCTGTTTTCTAGGCTTATGTGACTTTGAGGTTAGGGAAGAGATGAGAGATGGGAGATGTTTCCTATGTGATGACATGGAAGTGCCTGGTGGAAGGGTTCCCGCCCTCTCTCTGATTCAGTCCATGTTTAAGCTGCAGTCTCCGTTAGTGGGTATACCTGTGCTTTTTAAGTTATCAGTTTTGTTTTTGCTCTTTCAGGCTTGACAATCTCTCTTCCCAAAAGGGTACTCCACGTGTCCCTTTGTTCTCCTCAGTTATGTGTGCCTCCCCCTCTCCAAGATGGGCACAGCGATCAAGCAGCCTTGTGGTTTTCTGCGTACATAGGGGACTTCTCTGTCAGTGTCCGCTAGTCTCCTTAAGAGAAAGCCACAGGGTGTCAGGCCCTCTTTGCTTAACACTCAAGGCAGCTGAAAACTGGAATGATAGGGGCTCTTGAGGGACGGCTGAGCATGGACCACAGAAGATGTGCCACCTACCTCCAGAAATCTCTAGACTAGAAGGCAACACAAGCTTCATGCTCATTTATGCCCCTGAAATTCAGAGACCTCTCATTAGGCACCTTCCTCGCATTGCCTGACACGTGGGATGGGGATAGAAAGGGATGACCCAGCACTTTCTTAGGCTGCTCTTATGAGTCCTTTCACCACACTCCATTCTTGAGCTGGCCACAGGGTAGGCCTATGAATTCTGCAAACCAGCAGCACCCCTCAGCAGAGTGATAATTCTCTTTAGGAGAATGATTTTCTTGATTCCTTATTCAGTGACTGGAGGAAGGGCCAACACCTTCTTGGCCTGCCCTGTGAGGGAGAGGGAGAATATTTCTCACTATATTGCATATTTAATCTACAAGGATGACAACCACTCATTTCTCCGTCCTCTGTCCTCTGTATTGATGGAGGGTGGAACATTGATAAGTAATAGAGAAAGTCCTGGCACCCACAAGGCACTCACTAGCTTCAAATGCCAGCTATTCAGTGATACCTCTGTGTAGTGCAAATACCTTCCTGTTAGATGTGATTCCCATAAAAATGTGTGCCCCAAATTTTCTCTCTATCCCCAAGTGGTTTGGCTTTCCTACAACTCTGCTGCTGGTAAAAGTAGTGTCCAGAATGTCTCCTGAGAAGTACAGTTCCCATTTGGCTGACTGACCTTTTCCCTTCCCATTGTCAGCTTCTCTGGGACCCAAGGTTGCACATTAAATCTAACAGGGAATGTGGAACTTGTGCTTTTCTGAGGCACTGTTGAGATGTGTAATTACTAGTATTTTATAAAAAAATTTGGAGTAGATATAACTATTCTGAACTGAAGAAAAATATGGGCAGAAAGGACTTGGGGAAAAATGAGTTAAACACTGGAGAGAAAGAGTGAAATTTATTATGGCCAGAGCCCTTCCAGTCTCTGTAACCTCATAATAAGGAAGATAGTTTTTACAAATCCAGTGTCTTTCTGGAACACTGGAGAGGTATGGAAGATAAAGATAGGAATATTTTTTAATGTACCTATTTCAAATGAAATTATTATTTCAAAACAATTGTCAAACACTGTTTCTATTAGTGCTTCAAGAAAAGAAAAAGATTGTGATTTATGAAAATTTAATATGCCATTTATTAGTGTCAAGGCAAGTTCTCTCGATACTCTGTGGATATTGTGACAACTGCTCAGGTGAGTGGCATTCTATGGGGTTAGGAAAAATAGTTAATGTTATGGGGAATAGTTATGAACTATGTTACATTGAAAAAATATATATACACCCACATATATATATATTTTTTTTTCTTTTTTTTTGAAACAGAATCTCAATCTCTTCCCCTGGGTAGAGTGTTGTGGTGTCATAGCTCACAGCAATTCTTGAGCTCAAGTGATCCTTTTGCCTCAGTTTTTTTTTATTTTTAGTTGAGATAGGATCTTGCTTTTGCTCAGGCCAGTCTTGAACTCATGAGCTCAAGCTGTTCACCTGCTTTGGCCTCCCAGAGTTTGCTGGGATTACAGGTGTGAGCCACAGTTCCCGCTTGTAGAAAATATTTTAATGGAAAGAAACATTCTTAAAACTATAATGTGTCAAATTATCCAAGCCTCATTTACACACAGGTGGCATCTGACCTGTATTTAATGCAATTTATGAAAACCAAAATCTGAGATATATTGTGAGGGACGTTATATATGGAAAAGGCAAAACCCTACTAAAATAGGGAATTACAATTCTGATTCACGCAGCAAGGCAGCAGTGAGGAGTGCTTACACTAGAGGCAAGCCCCTTGGATAAATTAAAAGCTGATAATCACCTTCCTTTGATTTAGGCAACCCCTGGACTTTTGCTCCAACAGCAGAGGCTCGCAAAAAGTATTGAAATTATTATTTGTCAAATAATGTATGAAAAACACCATTTTTCATAAATATGGAAACTGCAGGCATTAAAGTTTAATGTATGAATGTATGGATTATATGAAAGTCAAATGCTTGAAAGCCAGAGACATTTTCCTTAAGATATAAACCATAATTCTTTATAGAGCAAGAGATTTTGCTTTCAAAAAGTACTTCTCTTGCCTTTTAATGTCTTAAAATGTCTTTTAGTTGTGCTTCTAAATGTTACCATTCAATTGTCCAATTTTCCTTGAGATTTAGAGTTTTTAGTCATTTTCATTAGTCTCTATTTCTTTATTACCTCCCTGTTTTACTTTTCTCTCCAAATTGATCATTACCTATTAAATAGTCTTAACAAAAATATTTTAAGGTGGCTATAAGAGATCACTTTTCTTAACTTTGTATAGCTAGCCAAGGTAGCAGCAGACTTTGTCACTCTTTCTCACTTATGTGGATATAAGCGGCTGCATTGTCAACACCACCCTCCATTTCTCAGTAAGGAGTCAAACACTGTCTTTTGTAGGCATCTAAAAGGTCATCTCTTCCACAGTATTAAAGAGAATCATATTTCATAGATTTTTTTTCTCTGCTTATGTCTACAAAGACCCTCCGGCATGTGTGCTGCATGTGTGCTGCCTTTGGGAGCTCTTATTATTTAGTTGTTATCATTAAAAATTCAAAGCACAGGGTCGGGGAAACAGTCCTGGATGTTTTGGTCCATTTTGACCATACACAGCTGTGGTAACATGAGTAAGAGTGAGAGTCATCAGCTCCAGTTTCTTTAACAGCTGCACAGTTTGGTCAATGTATTATATTTGCAGGTGCTTTTTTCTACAGTTTTTATTCAGGGAAATAGTTTTGTTGGAAAAGGAGTTAAAATGATGCAACTTTCTTGAATATGCACATACATGGAGAAATGCAATGACCAATGTATAAACTTTAAACCTTGATGTATGTCTTATTACAAATGTATTTCCAGCATAGCATTTATAAGACTGAGCTGATTTTGACTTTGCTTGGTAGCATAATTAATTAACTATTTAACTTAAGGATGTCAATATATTAAAAATTACCCTAACCTGGATAGCAAAGTAGTAGCTCCATTACAAAAATCTTATTGATTGTTTATACTAAAACTGTCTTACTTTCAAGGATTCTATATGAATTACCAGCCTATATATTCATGCCTTACAAACTACATAATTAGTTCAGAGCTGCAGAGCTTCAGAAAAAGTAGGAGGAGGCTGGTGTCAAAATTTAATTTTCACTATGATTTATTACTAACCCTCTACTTAACTAGTAAGAACAATTTTTTGACCTACACAAAAATTATTAAATACACACACACACACACACAAATACCCACATTTGTCTGTTCTGTTTATTTCTTGCCTCCCCCAAATGCCATGGTTCATGGTTTCCTAAGAGCTCAAAATCTTCAATGAACAAGGAGAAATGCTTTATTTTTTCATGAAAAATTAACATTGTTCTCATAAGAAGGTTCTAGAGGCACCAAATGGCAAAAGTTCCATGAAAACGAACTTTGTCCTGCCTACAATGGAAATTATAAGACACCTAAATAACAACAACAAAAAATGTGCAGCATTAGAGAGGTCAGTAATGACAGTGTTTATGTGGGAAAAATACAGCTTGGAAAGATATAATCAATTCTCAAATGTTGAAATTACTGTTGGAGACCTATGACATAAACTTTTGTAAACCCAAGAAAATTGCCTGTGCATATGAACTAATAATTCATAGCATTCCATAACACTTCCATTTAAAATGCTGGATAAGCTATTCTCCTTGATAATACAGAGATTAACTTTTGCAAAGTTTAGTAAAATATACAGCAAACACCATCCCACAAAATTTACGTGTATAATGGATGCTCAAAAGAATTAAAATTCTAATTAAAAAATAAAGTGTTATTTAATGAAAAAGCTTATATTTTTATATTAGAAAATATTTCATCAGTATACATACAAAGAACCATGACAATGAAAACTTCAGTCTCCACTTGCCCATTTTAATTGAAATTTGAACATACAAATAAAATATTTTTCCAAAACATTTATTTGTGATTAGAAATCTTAACTGAGCCTGGGGCAAGGAGCATTGAAATACAGTTTCCTTTTGTTGTGTTAATTTTCATCTTGAAAAGTTGGGGGAAATGCAAAAATTAAGTCATTATCCCATTCAATTTTGGTTAACTATTGGCACTAAATGGGAATGAACAGAAAAAACAAGCATATGAATATTTGAGAGAAATAGTAAATCACGAATTAGGAGACAGAGAATGTTTATAGTTTTTACATGCCTGCAAATATTTGTTGATCTTATCATTTTCCAAAAATATAATATCCCTCAGTGTGAATCCAGCAAAATGGCAGAAGGGAAGTTTTCCACCTTCCATCGCTTCCTACACCCATGAACACCAGTGGTGAGGTTCTAGCACAGCACTAAAGGAAACATGTGATCATAGACAGGCTGAAAAGGGCAAGAAGAATAGTCTCATTTACTCATGGTATTATATCTCAAAGGGGGCATGACTCAATGCCAAGAACGATTCCTCCCACAGTAGAAAGTGAGCAGGGAGTGAGTGAGCACTTGCCTCCTGGCTGGGTTGGGAGCTGTTTAAGATGGCCACCTCTTTCTCACCTCACCAGGAATCCTGCAGGATCATCATGGCTGAGGGGCTGAGTAAAGCTGGAGCAGGTAAAGAGATGGATACTCCAATAATCAGGGCTTGCAACTCAACAAAAAAAATATGTCCTACAAATCACTTTGTAGACTCCCTCAGGAAGCCCACTGCTGAGCCACAGAGGGTGCCACTTTCCTGAGGATTCCCCCTAGCTGGCCAGGGACACACTTATTTCTCTCAGCATCTCACTCCCTCTTCCATTTTAACTGGCTTCATGAACACCCCCGCTCCCCCTCCACCACCAAAAGCAAGTATAAGCCTTTATATTATAGAAGGCTCATAAGCAGGGACAATAAGATGGTTCACCTTTGTGGAGCTGAGAAAAGACATACGAAGTTGAGCATTTCAGGGCATCATGTAGGGAAAACAAATGAGAGACTTTGAGCTTCTGGCCTGGTTTGGCAGATGTGAGTAAAAGCATATAAACTTATAAATTCTTCAACCCTAAGAGGGAACACGAATTATAGAGCAAGGATATCTACAGAAAAGACCTCATGTAGCCTCAGAATCACTAGCCTGGCTGAGTGGTGGTGTTTTTCTCTCAAAACCAGCCAGTAAAGATGAGAGAAGGTAAAGATTTCTTCAAATGCAATGATAGCAATTCAAGGAAAAAGCAAAATCAAGAGAAAATGACACCACAAAGGAACACAACAATTTTCCAATAAATAATCCCCCAAAAATGTAAATCCATAAATTGCCTAACAAAGAAGTTAAAATACTTGTTTTGAGGAAGTTGAGCAGGCTACAGGAAAACACAGATAGACAACTCATTGAAATTAGGAAAATAATACATTAATAAAATAAGAAGTTCAACAGCCAGATGGAAATTAAAAAAACAAAAACAAAACAAAAAAACCCTAAAAACCTAAAATTCTGGAGCTGATGAATACAACTGAAAAATGCAGTTTTCAGAGAATATAGGAATAGTCTTGATTGAGCAGAAGAAAGAATTTGTGAACTCCCAGACAGTAATTTAAAATTGTCCAATTAGAGGCAAAAAAAAGGGGGGGGGAGGGAAGAATAAAAGCTACAGGATTTATCAGATCCCATCAAAGAAATAATATACAGATCATGGAAGTCTGTAAAGGACAAGAGAAGGAAAGAAAGGAGAAGGAAGTTATTTTAAAAAAAAAAGGCTAAAATCTGCCAAAACTTTGGGAGAGATGTGGACATGTAGTAAATGAGGCTTAAATGTCCACAAAAGGTTCAACCTAAAGGGAACTTCGCCAAGATACGGTATAATTAAACACAATTTCCAAAAATCAGAGACAAGGATAATTTTGAAAGCATCAAGAGAAAAGAGGCTTATTATATATGATAGAACACCATTAGACTAATGAATGATTTTTTCTTTTTTTAGCAGAAACTTTTAGGCCATGAGAAAATGGGACTATGTATTCAAAGTTCTGAAATTAAAAGTCTGCAAACCAAGAATATTTTATCAGAAAACTGCCCTTTAAAAATGAAGCAGAGGGGGCAGAGCCAAGATGGCAGATTGCAGCCAGCTTTTTACAGAAGCTCCCATCCAGAAGGAGGCTTAAAGGACAGAAGTTTAGCAAGGGAGCTGATGGTTTGGAGTGGAACCAAGAGAGAAGATTGAAGAGTGCATTTCAACCTTCCTGAGGCGAGTTGTAACCCCCAAAATACAATCAAATGGTACGAAATCCACCACCAAGAGGACGGGAGTCCCCTCCTCCACAAGAAGGGCTCGCAGTTTACTCCATGCAAACAAGTGAGCGGAGTTCAAACATCCTCCCACTTTATTCCATGGGAGAGACCCCCTAAAAACTGGACCTCCTACCCCTGCTGCTGTGCCATGGCACCCTCCTGCCAGGCATAAAACTATAAAACTGCATAAAACTGTATATAATCCCCACCTGCAACATTGAACTCCGAAGATTCCCCCCACCCCCACCCAGAGGTCTGGAGGTTTGTTATCTATGGAGTTCAGATTCTTGGGCATCTCCTTGAGAGAAGTGGAGGGGGGAAGGGCTGGTGCTGCTCTGTGCTGACTTTGGCACAGGAGTGAGGAAAAGAAAGTTGGCTCGGAGGAAGCCAGACAGTGGCATCCTGAGCTGCGAACTGACACCATTCCAGATAGGCAAACCCTGTCTCTCTGGGCAACCAGAGGTTCCGGACTGCAGCCACAGGCAGAACAGACTTGGTAACTTTCATAAGTAAAGAGACTATTAGCACCAGCCCTCAGGGGTGTATAGCTGAGACAAAGGCAGTGGGTGGGCAGAGGCTAGAATTGACACCTGAGTGTAAACTCTAATAGCTTGCTGCCCAGAGCTGAGTTCCTCACCAGCTTTAGAAGCCTCTGACTTGCAGAAGAATTTAGATGGGACAGAAGGTGTGAAGCTGGAATGGCAACAACTTCCAAAGCCTAAATTCTTCCCCTGCTGGACCCAGATTTCCCAAGGAGCACCTTGCCCTCAGGGGAATGCTGAGATAAAGGC
>CAUYQV010028725.1:0-11857 GCA_963574575.1 Galagoides demidoff | reverse complement strand
AGGTAACGCACCTTGCCTCTGCCTGGGAGTATCAAAACAAAAATAGTATAGTCTGAGGTCTGGTAGCAGGTGATTCCTCCTGCTTTGTTTTTATTTCTAAGTAACGTCTTGGCTATTTGAGGTTTTTTCTGATTCCATATAAACTGAAGTATTATTTTTTTGAGATCTTTAAAGTATGATAGTGGGGCTTTAATAGGGATTGCATTAAAATTATATATTGCTTTGGGTAGTATGGACACTTTAACAATGTTGATTCTTCCCAGCCATGAGCATGGTAAGTTTTTCCATTTGTTAACATTTTCAGCTATTTCTCTTCTTAGAGTTTCATAGTTCTCTTTATAGAGATCTTTCACATCCTTTGTTAGGTAAACTCTCAAATATTTCATCTTCTTTGGCACTACTGTGAATGGAATGGAGTCCCTGACTGTTTTTTCAACCTGACTATTATTGGTATATATGAAGGCTAATGATTTATGAGTGTTGATTTTGTAGCCTGAGACGCTGCTATATTCCTTGATCACATCTAAGAGTTTTATGGTAGAATCCCTGGTGTTTTCCCGATATACAATCATATCATCTGCAAAGAGTTAAAGTTTGATCTTCTGACCCTATATGGATACCCTTGATGGCCTTTTCTTCCCTAATTGTGATGGCTAAAACTTCCATTACAATGTTAAAGAGCAGTGGAGATAATGGGCAGCCTTGCCTGGTTCCTGATCTGAGTGGAAATGATTTCAATTTAACTCCATTCAATATGATATTGGCTGTAGGTTTGCTGTAGATGGCCTCTATCAGTTTAAGAAATGTCCCTTCTATACCAATTTTCTTAAGTGTTCTGATCATGAAGGGATACTGGATATTATCAAAAGCTTTTTCTACATCAATTGAGAGAATCATATGGTCTGGTACTGGCACAAAAACAGAGAGGCAGATGCATGGAACAGAATAGAGAACCAAGAGATGAACCCAGCTACTTACCATTATCTGATCTTTGACAAGCCAATTAAAAACACTGAGTGGGGAAAAGATTCCCTATTTAAAAAATGGTGCTGGGTGAACTGGCTGGCCACCTGTAGGAGAATGAAACTGGTCCCACACCTTTCACCACTAAGATAGATTCTCATTGGATTAAAGACATGAAACTATAAAAATATGAGAAGAAACTGTAAGGAATATACTTGAAGAAATCGGCCTGGGCAAAAATTTTATGTGGAGGATGCCACGGGCAATCAAAGCAACATCAGAAATACACTACTGAGACCTGATCAAACTAAAAAGCTTCTGCACAGCCAAGAACAGAGTAAGTAAAGCAAACTGACAGCCCTTAGAATGGAGAAGATATTTGCAGGTTATGTCTCTGACAAAGGTTTAATAACCAGAATCCACAGAGAACTCAAGCATATTAGCAAGAAAAGAACAAGTGATCCCATCTCATGGTGGGCAAGGGACTTGAAGAGAAATTTCTCTGAAGAAGACAGGTGCAAGGCCTACAGACTTATGAAAAAATGCTCATTATCATTAATCATCAGAGAAATGCAAATCAAAACTACTTTGAGATATCATCTGACTCCAGTAAGATTAGCCCACATCACAAAATCCCAAAACCAGAGATGCTGGGATGGATGTGGAGAAAGGGGAACACTTCTACACTGCTGGTGGGAATGCAAACTAATATGTCTCTTTTGGAAAGATGTTTGGAGAACACTTAGAGAACTAAAAATAGACCTGCCATTTGATCCTACAATTCCTCTACTAGGTATATATCCAGAAGACCAAAAATCACATTACAATAAAGATATTTGTACCAGAATGTTTATTGCAGCCCAATTCATAATTGCTAAATCATGGAAGAAGCCCAAGTGCCCATCGATCCACAGATGGATCAATAAATTGTGGTATGTGTATACCATGGAATATTATGCAGTCTTAAAGAAAGATGGAGTCTTTACCTCCTTCATGTTTACATGGATGGAACTGGAACATATTCTTCTTAGCAAAGTATCTCAAGAATGGAAGAAAAAGTATCCAATGTACTCAGCCCTACTATGAAACTAATCTATAGCTTTCATACAAAAGCTATAGCCCAATTATAGTCCAAGAATATGGGGATGGGGAAGAGTGAGGGGAGGCGAGGAGAGAGGATGGGTAGGGGAGGGTGATTGGCGCAACCACACCTATGGTCCATCTTACAAGGGTACATGTGAATCTTTCTAAATGTAGAATATAAATGTCTTAACACAATAACTAAGAAAATGCCATGAAGGCTATGTTAACCAGTTTAGTGAAAGTATTTCAAATTGTATATAAAACCAGCATACTGTACCCCATGACTGCATTAATGTACATAGCTATGATTAAATAAAAAATAAAATAAAATAAAATGTCATGACCTACAATGTGGAATACTTAAATCAAACTAATTAATATAACCATCACCTCACTTACTTATTTTTGTGGTACATTTATAATATACTCTTAGTTGTTTTGAAATGTACCCTTGCATTGTGTACAGTAGATGAGATCAGGCCAAATACTCTCCCTCCACTCACCCTTTTCCCTCCCTTCGCCTCTTTCCTTCTGGACTATCTTTGTATTTTATCATTCGTATGAATGTGTAAGTGTTTATACATTGGTTTCATAACAGTATTGAGTATACTGGATACTTTTTTCCCCATTATTAAGATACTTTACTAAGAAGAATACATTTCAGCTCCATCCAGATAAACATAAAAAATGTAAGGTCTCCCTCTTTTTATGGCTGCATAGTATTCCATGGTAAATATATACCACAATTTGTTTATCCATTGATGGGTAGGTGGGCAATTAGGCTGCTTCCATGACTTGGCTATTGTGAATTGGGCTGCAATAAACATTCTGATGCATTGGAATTAAGGGTAATACGTATACCCAGGGGGACATAAAAATTAATGGAAATCAAAACTTAATGGGAAGACAGGAGAAGTGGATGGGCAAAATTCTACCTAATGGGTGCCATGAACACTATCTGAGTGATAAGCACACTTATAATCATGACTCAAGCATTATAAAAGTGACCAATGTAACCAAAAATATTTGTAGCCCTGTACTATTTTGAAATTAAAAAAAAAAAAAGTTCGGACCAAGTTAAATTTCCAGCACCAACAGTGAGAGGAGAGAGTTGTCCCTACCTTTGCAAACAACAGATTTAATTAAAACCACAATTAATTAATTTTAATCTTTGCAAATTTAAAAGGTAAAAATGCTACTTACTGATCTGGTTAAAATTTTTCTTACTTTTTGTTATGAAATATTATGTATTTTTAAAATATGTAACATATTGAATTAAAAAGCATAATGAGATAAACACCTGCAAGCCCATCATCTATGATTGCATCTTATTTCTTTAGTATTCCTATTTACTCCCCTGGAATTTCTTATTTCTTTAGCATTCCTATTTACTCCCCTGGAATTTTTGTTTGTACTTCTTTTTCTCTTTTGAAAAGTAATTTTATTAATAAGTATATACTCATGACCCATATGTTTTTAATTTTACTCATTTGTCAATCTATGCACATAGTTTCATTCTATGTGAACACATTCGCTTTTTTCTGTTTCCCCCTCAATATTGTTTCTAAACTTTATCCATGTTCTGTATAGGTGTAACTCGCAAAAACCTCTCATCATACCAAGAATCATGAAAACCAAAACTTGAATGAGAAAAGGCAATTAACGAATACCAATACCAAGATAACATAAATGTAAAAATTATCTAATAAGGATTTTAAAGCAGCCATCATAAAAATGTTTCAATCAATAATTACTAACACACTGGAAATATACAAATATAAGGAAAGTCTGAGTAAAGAAATAAAGTCTCCACAAAGAAAAAGAAGGTATAAAGAATGAAATTAGAGAACTGAAATTACAATAACTGAAATTAAAATGTCAACAAATAGGCTGAACAATGCCCAGGCAGAATGGATGGTACAGAAAAATCAGTAAACTAAAAATAAAATAATAGAAACTACCCAAGATGAATAACTAGAAGAAAATAGACTCAGTAAAAATGAAGAGAATCTCAGGGATCTACAAAACTATAGCAAAAGATCTAATAATCATATCATTAGAGTCTCAGAAGGAGAGATAAACAAAAGGTTTGAAAAATCATTTGAATAAATATGGTTGAAAAGTCCCTGTACTGGGCAAAAGACATAAACTTACAGATTCTAAGCAGAAAAGTAAAACTCAAATTAATCCACATCAAGACATATCATAGTTAAACTTTTGAAAACTAAAAACAAAGAAATAATTTTTTTTTTTTAAAACAATCTTACTTTGTTGCCCTTGGTAGAGTGCTGTGGTGTGATAGCTCACAGCAACCTCAAACTCCTGGGCTCAAGCTATTCTCCTCCCTCAGCCTCTCAAGTTGGGATTACAGGTGCCTGCCACAGTGCCTGGCTATTTTTAGAGGTAAGGTCTTGCTCTTTCTCAGGCTAGTCTTGAACTCCTGAGCTCAGGCAATCCACCCGTCTCAGCCTACCAGAGTACAGGATTATGTAAGTGTGAGCCACCGTGCTGAGCCCAAGGAAATAATCTTAAAAGCAGCAAGAGAGACATAACATCTTGCCTAGAGGGGAAAAATAAATTTTTTAAAAATTATTATCTTTTGGAGACAGAGTCTCCCTCTGGAGTGCCATGGAGTCATAACTTACAGCAATCTCAAACAGTGATGTAGTATACAATGAAATACTACCCTGCAATAAAGAGAATGAACCACTATAACCCAGTTTGGTCATTACACATTGTACACATGTATCAAAATATCATATATACTATAAAAATATATGCAACTTGATCAATCAAAAAAATTAATGAAGAATGAACCACTAATATACACAACCAGGATGAATCCCAAAAACACTGAGCCGAGAGAAAGAAGCTAGACTAAAAGGAGTAAATACGGAACTATTTCATTTACATATCTTCTTAAATAGGCATATTGAATAATTTCATTTACACACTCTTCTTAAATAGGCAAAACCACAGTGATGGAGTACAGATCAGTAGTTAGAGGTATAGAGAAGTTTTCTTCAAAATGGGACAGCCTAAAGGAGTTTTCTAGGGCATGGGCCTATTTGTCTCTTATCTGTAATGATAATTATATAGAACTTACTGAAAAAGTCAACTTTTAAAAAGTCAATCTTGTTAAGATTTTCAAAAATTAACAATAAAAATCATTTCCCAACACAAATTTTCAAATTCTGTGTTCAAATATTTAATAGATAAGTAAACAGAATTCTACTCTTAGTTCTATTACTACCTATATGACATGATCAAGTAATTTAAGCTCTCACCTTGGATTCCCTTTGTAAAAGTAAAGGGGACAATTAAATGATTTCTGAAGCCTCTTCTTATTCTAAACCTGCTCCCATTACATGCTTCTGTTAAATTTTTATCATCTCAGAATTCACAAGATACACAAATAATTCTACGCACTCAAGTAGATTCTATAAACTTACTTTAGACAGTGTGGGTTGGCTTTCAATATTCCCATTATTGGTTTGATGTGATCTTTTTTAGGGGCTCTACACACTTGGCCTTACTTAATAGCTTCGAGATGATCTTTAGCTATCACTCTCTTCTGTTTAGAATAATCAGGACTCTGAATAGGAGGGCTGTACAAGATTTCTATTGCCTTCATCACACTAGACCTTCCCTATAGTTTGCTATGAAGATGTCTGTGAACCACTAGTCCTCCTAGTAAAATGATACATGTCATTATTAGTTTTTAAAGACATGTAGTCTTTGCATTACTATAGAAGAGAAAGCAAGTCAATTTTACTGAATTCACTCAATATGATCAAGTACAGTTTTTTTACCCTGTATGGAAATCTAGAGTCCACAAGTTCTTTATAATCTTTCACTACTCTTACAGAAGAGATAAAGCAACATTTCAGACTACCAAAATTTTTACCTTTTTGGGGGGTGTTTGTTTTCCTCTCTAGACTACCAAATCTTACATTACAGAACGAGCAAAGCTAGCAAGGAAGTTCATATAATTTTCAACTGAAATTTAATCTTCACAGAAAACCCTCATTACAATTAATGACTTTTGGTTCAAACTTTTTTTGAAATAGGTTTTCATAAAAGAAATAAAAAGACTCAAGAGCAAATGATTTTGTCAATTTCATATACTAATCTTCACTGCTCAATTTTATCAAGCAGAATAATTTTTGATATTATTATGAAAATCACTCAATCTTTTCACTTTGAGAAATAAGAAAAATAAAGGTAGCACAAACGAGGTCTGTTTGGAAAGTACAAACTCATTGTTAATTTTTGTTTTTGAGACAGAGTCTTGTTTTGTTGCTCCGGTAGAGTACTATGGATCATAGCTCACAACCACCTCAGATTCTTGGGCTCAAGCTATGCTCTTTCTCAGCCTCTCAAGCTGGGACTGCATGTGCCTGCCACACCACCTGGCTATTTTCAGAGCCGGGTTCTCACTCTAGCTCAGACTGGTCTGGAACTTCTGAGCTCAAGTGATCTGCCCGCCTCAGCCTCCCAGAGTACTGAGATTATAGGCATGAGCCACCACACCTGGCCGACCGTTAATATATACTTGAGCAGTTTGTACAACATGGATATAACCTGGCAGCCAAGGAGAGTGGATTGGGATGCACGTGTGTGAACAACAATGACTTCACTGTACTAGTCAGTGGGGCGCTAGGTGCTATTGAGAGAGCATGTGTGCTGTGTGGCCTTCACATTCAAAATGACTGAGTGAGGAGAGAAACAAAGCTGCATCAAATTTTGCATTAACCTTAAACATTCCTCCAGGGAAACCATTCCAATGATTTAGAAAGCCTTTGGGGATGATACAATGAGTGCAGTGCAAACAAAAGTATGGCACAAACACTTTTAAGATGGTGGAGAATTTGTTAAAAGTGTACAGGCTGCAATCAACAAAGATCAGCAACTAACAGTACAAGAACTGGCAGCTGATCTGGGGATCCCAAAACAAACTGTGGCTGGGATTTTGACACAGAATCTTGGCATAAAAAGGTGTCATGGCAAGATGCATTCTGTGGCTTCTGCCACCACAGAAGGAACACCAGACTGCATTTGATAATGACTTGCTTCAAATCACTACCAACAAGCAAGATTTCCTCTAAAAGGTCACACATGGAAATGATTCGTGGGCTATGATCCAGAAAAAGCCCAGTGGAAGCTGCCTAGTTCTCTAAAAAGGTGCAGCAAAGTTGCAGCAAGACCAAGACCATGTTAACTGTGTTTTCTGATTGGGAAGGTGTTGTCCATTATGAGTACGCTCTTCCAGGCCAAATAATGAGTACTACCTCAGTGTTCTTCATCAGCTGAGAGATACAATGTGATAAAAACAGCTGCAGCTATGGGCAAATGGAAAATGGCAGCCTCATCATGACAACGCACCCTCCTAGGCAGCACATCTTGTGCAGTTTTTTTGTGAAATATCAAATCACCCAGTTAACCCAGTCCCCAACCCCCAGCCCAGATTTGGTGTCCTGAGATTTCTGGCTTTTCACAAACTAAAATTACCTTTGAAAGGGAGGAGATTTCAGACTGGCAATGAGATTTAGGAAAATAGGATAAAGCAGCTAATGGAGATACCAACAAAGGATTTTGCAGTATTTTGAATAGCACAAAAGACACTGGGAGAACTGTGTGAGGACCCAGGGTGTTTGAGTCCTCAATTTGAAGTGGACTGAGGCATCACTGTCTTAGTACAATATTTCTTTTATCTTTTTCAATAAATGTCTCTATACTTCCTATTTCATGGCTGGGCATTTTCCAGACAGACTTCACATATAAGCTAACAAAATATTCAAAAAATATTTGGAATACGTATACTTGTTTGTACTATTTCTCTCTAATAAATACAAATAAATGAGCAACTAGGCCAGGTGTGGCAGCCTCTAACACTTTAGGGGGCTGAGGTGGGATTGCCTGGTGCCAGGTGTTCATGACCAGCTTAAGCAAGAGCAATACCCCATCTCTACAGAAAAATAGAAAAATCAGCCAAGTGTGGTGGCATATTCCTGTAGTCCCAGCTACTCAGGAAGCTGAGGTAGGAGGACTTCTAGAGGCCAGGAGTTTGAGGCGAGCCTACGATGATACCACTATACTCTAGATTGGGCAATAGAGCAAGAACCTGTCTCAAAAAGAAAAAAAAAAAGGACAACTGGGGATGTACTAATCTTAGAAACACAGGTGAACAGATCCTACCTATTTTCTTTATTATCTATATTTCTATTTTTTAAAAATATGAATCATCCTATTTAATTCTTTCAAATGTAATACAAAGAAATACAAATGAAGCCCTGGGCTTTAATTGTTAAGTAGCAATACACTTGAAAACTTTTCAATGTTTTCTTATAACTCTATCAGTTATAATTATGATTATATTTTAAATCATAATGTTAAATTTTAAAATAACTTATTTAAGAAGGAAGCTGGTAGCACTCTGGGAAACTGAGGCAGGAGCATCACTTGAACTCAGGAGTTTGAGACCAGTCTAAGCAAGAGCAAGACCCTGTCTCTACTAAAAATAGAAAAATTGGGTGGCGCCCATAGGTCAGTGGGTCGGGCACCAGCCACTTATACCCAGGCTGGCCTGGGCCAGCTAAACAACAATGACAACAACAACAAAAAAATAGCCGGACGTTGTGGCAGATGCCTGTAGTCCCAGCTACTTGGGAGGCTGAGGCAAGAGAATCGCTTAAGCCCAAGAGTTGGAGGTGGCTGTGAGCTGTGATGCCATAGGACTCTACTGAGGGCGACATACTGAGACTTGGTCTCAAAAATAAATTTTTTTTTCCCCCGGGAATTGTGGTGGGCATTTATAGTACCAGCTACTCAGGAAGATGAAGCAGGAGGATCACTTGAACCCAGTTTAAGTTTGAGGCTGCTGTGAGCTAGGCTGAGGCCATGGCACTCTGCCCTGGGCAACAGAGTAAGACTGTCTCATAAAACAAACAACATAACCTAATCATTTGAACCCTCGTCTGAAAAAAACAGTTGAACAAGCAAGCTGTAAATCAAATAAAATATTTCATTAATCAGATGTTTAGATCATAAATGCAAACATACACATATTCATCCACACATATAAATCAAGAGCTCCATATTTTCCTTTGTCATCCTCAGATTTACTGAAAACTGTATCAAAAGGATCTGATACTTTTTCAAACTTTCATGTATCTAAGAACTGATCTAATTTTTAGAAAGTACCCTAGCACAGAAACCGATTACATAGTGACAAGGGGTAAAAAAATCTGTATTATTTCTGCATCAATCTCTAGGCAAAGTATTTTGCTTAATGCTCCCAGATGTGTCAATAAAATTGGGGGGTGGAAGGGGAAAGTAATGTTTTAACAACTTCTTTCTTGAAATAAGTACTTTAAAAATTGAAAAGTCTGTATGTATTAAAATCATGCTTATATGTATTAAAACCATGCCTTCTGAATCACGAGGCCATACATGCACAGAAAGGGAACATTTTAATATGAGTAGGACACCAGCCTGAAAGCCTGGTTGGCTTGCAGTTGACTCCAGGATAGGAACTTTTTAACCCTAAAGCCACACAAGGGAAACTTACAAATCACAGGAAAAAGGCCAGCAACCTTCAAAACTCTAAGCCCTCAGCTAAATATCGTAACTTTACTTAAATATCATAATTTTATTATGATCACTGAATCACAGCTAGCCACAGCTACAGTAGTCCTGTAGACCGCAGTCTGGGTAAAGCAAGACACAATCATCTTGTAATAGGTACAATTTAATGAAACTGTTTATGCCAGGTGTTGACACTTCTGGGAAACTAACTCCTGAGTTATGTCAACAAAGTCAGAAATCAACTACTGTGGAGTATACTTTTTATTTCCCCCCCCCTTTTTTTTTTGATACACAGTCTCACTTTGTAACCCTTGGTAGAGTGCTATCATAGCTCACAGCAACTTCAAACTCTTGGGCTCCAGTGATCTTCTTGCCTCAGCCTCTTGAGTAGTTGGGAATACAGGCACCCACCATAACACCTGGCTAGTTTTAGAGACAAGGTCTCACTCTCTCTCAGGCAGGTCTCAAACTCCTGAGCTCAGGGGATCCACCAGCCTCCTCCTCCCAGAGTGCTAGGATTACAGATGTAAGTGACTGCACCCAGCCTACTTTTTCCTTTATAAAAGCATCGTAAAACATCATAGCTAGAAAACCCCCTTGCACATGATTTGAGGTCAGATACGAAGATGAGAATTAAAAATTAACTGTATTCAAGTCTGTATCAAATGTCATTTCCCTGAAGGCCATGGGTATGTGATGGTGTGAGAATGGGTATGGGCTGAGAGGCAGAGCCTTCTGTAGGCCAGGGCATATGGAAAGAACATAGCAGTGGGGCAAGAGAATTTTTAAAAAGACTCTTAAGAACTTTAGACTTCCAAAAGGAAATAATAAATTTTTCTTCTCTAAGTCAATTCTTACTGTTTTTAAATTTTGTTCTATACCAACTTCATCCTTTACTGTTTTCCTTATTTGTTTAAAACCATCTGGGAGATCCTCCTTCCATTTATTGGATCTATAGAATAGTTTCACATTAGTGAAATTTTGTTATAGAATAAAAAAAGATTTTATTAGAAATCAAATTTTCATATCTACAGAGAAAGTACCATCTAGAAAATCAGTTCCTTTTAAAGAGGGGCAATTGGGTGATCAATACTGTAAAAAGAACTGTTCACATCCACATACTAGGCTTTTCAGGGGAAACAGACAGTCTCACTCTGTTGCCTAGGCTACAGTGCAGTGGCATCATCACAGCTCACTGCAACCTTAAACGCCTGGGCTCAAGTAGTCCTCCTGCTTCAGCCTGCCCAGTAGCTGAGAGTATAGGTACTTGTCACCATGCCCACGTAATTTTCTATTTTTTGTTTTTTTTAAACCAAGGTAATTTTTCAATTAAATTTTTATAGAGATGGAGTCTTGTTATGTTTTTCAAACTAGTCTCAAACTCCTGGCATCAAGTGATCCTCTCATCTCAGCCTCCCAAAGTGCTGAGATTATATCAGCCATTGCCCCTGGCTCCATATACTACATACTAGTTTTAAGATAATTTTCTTTGCAATGAAAAGAAAATATTGCCCAGGCACAATGAGCTTGCTCCTAGCAGCCAGCAGGCCTAGACAGGAGGATTGCTTCAGCTCAGAGCATATGTGAGACCATTTTTACAAAAAATAGAAAAAATTAGCCAGGAGTGGTGGTGGGTGTTAGAAAGGTGTAGGCAGGAGGATCACCTGAGCCCAAAAGTTTGAGGTTGCAAGCACACTCTAGCGCAGATGACAGACCCTGTTGTTCTATATAGTAAGATCACTGGCATAGAGATAGGTAATATTTCTAAGCAATAGCTTCACAATTACAGAGTGGAAATATAAAAGAAAACTCCCATCAGTAAAGGCAATAAAATAAATAATTTCATGTAAACCTTAATTTCTCATGCTTATTCTTTGCTTTTTTAGGGTATCCTTTTGCATTAACTTTCTAAGTTCTCTGTAGGTCATCTATAATATATAAATTCTTACTACAAAGTATGGTTTTCCTTGAATTATTTTAGTAATAAGGACAAAGCAAATCAAATAATACGCTATTGATAAACAGAAGAATCCTAAAAGTCAATGATGCTTACTCCTAATCCAGGAAGAAGTGGAAACCAAAGTTTTTTTTTTTTTTTTTTTTTTTTTGAGACGGAGCCTCAAGCTATCCCCCTGGGTAGAGTGCCATGGCATCATAGCTCATAGCAACCTCCAACTCCTGGGCTCAAGCGAGTCTCCTGCCTCTGCCTCCCAAGTAGCTGGGA
>CAUYQV010028724.1:0-37387 GCA_963574575.1 Galagoides demidoff | reverse complement strand
TTGGGTACATAAATATTGATGATTGAAATCTCCTTGTATTATTACCCTTAACAAATATAAAGTGTCCATCTTTATCCTTGCTTACTTTTGTTGGTTTAAAGCCTATTGTATCTGCGAATAAAATTGCAACACCTACTTTTTTCTGCTTTCCATTTGCCTGGAACATAGATGACCATCCCTTCACCCTGAGTCTATATTTGTCCTTTAGGGTAAGATGGGATTCTTGTATGCAGCAGATATCTGGCCTGAGTTTTTGTATCCAGTCAGCCAGCCTGTGCCTCTTTAGAGAGCAATTCACATTGACTGAGAATATTGATAAGCCTGGTAGAATTTTGGGTATCAATTTTTTTTGAAAGTCCAGTGGATCTCTTTAATCCTTTTTCCACTGTAGAAGTTGGAATTTGATCAAAATTTTCTGTGTGAATTTACTTATGTGGTGGAGGATTGCACTGGTCATTATGGAGGACAGGTCTGAGAATATCCTGGAGGGTTGGTTTAGTTATAACAAATTTCTTCAACGTGTGAATGTTATTAAAATATTTAATTTCTCCGTCATAAATGAAACTCAGTTTAGCTGGATACAGGATCCTGGGTTGAAAGTTATTTTGTTTTAGGAGGTTAAAAGTCGATGACCACCCTCTTCTAGCCTGAAAGTTTTCAGCAGAGAGATCTGCAGTCATTCTAATATTCTTCCCCTTGTAAGTTAATGGTTTTCTTATGTCTAGCTGCTTTCAGAATTTTCTCTTTTATATTAACTTTAGTGAAGTTAATTATGATGTGCCTGGGGGATGTCTTGTTTGGGTTGAGTCATGCTGAGGTTCTGAAACTTTCTGCTATCTAAGTTTCCAAATCCCTTGGCATGTCTGGAAAGTTCTCTTTCATAATTTCATGAGGTAGAGCCTCTGTGCTTTGTGAAGCCACTTTGTCACCTTCAGGGATTCCTATAAGACAAATATTAGTTTTCTTCCATTTATCCCAGAGCTCTCTGAGAGAGCGATCCATTTTTGCTCTCCATTTCTCTTCATCCTTGCATGCTTAGGCATGTCCAGAAGCTTTGTCTTCAATGTCAGAGATCCTTTCTTCTGCCTGCTCCATTCTGGTACTGAGGGATAGTACTGTATTTTTTAGATCTTTGATGGGTGCAACCTCTTGCCTTCAAGTGTTTCAAAATCTTTGGTCATTTTATCTTTGAAATTGTTGAATTCTTGAGACATCTTTTAAATAATTTTTTGAGACATCTTTTGAATAATTTTTTGAAATTCTTATTCCCTCCTTTCTTCCATTCTGTTAATCTTATTTGCTATCCAAATTCTGAACCCAATTTCTGACATCTCAGCCATCTGTTTATGGATGGGATCTTCAATTGAACCTGCCCCATCCTTCCTTGGCGGAGTGGATCTACTCTGGTTATTCAAACTATCAGAGTTTTTCCGCTTATTCAGCCCCATGCTGTATTTACACCATGTGGAGACTGTATGAGAACTGTTCAGGCAGTGGCCTCCACCAGAGAAGATGCTGGCTTCCTCTGGTTGCCCAGAGAAGCAGAGAATGTCTGTCCAGAAGAGCCTCAGAGGTGTAAGCCTTGTTGTTCCCACTGCTGTGGCTGCTGCTCTTTGCCTCAGGGTACCGCTGTTCTAGTATGGTTCCCTCTCAACTCACCGTCCTTTGGTAGTTCTCAGGTCGCTGGCCGGGGTATGCCAGGAGCGCACAGCTCTGGCAGTTCTGGGCCCACCCAGCAGAGATGCCTGGAGTGGGGAACTCCTCCATTGCCACCTGTGGGATGCGTGGTGGCTCTAACAAGGAGTTTTGGGCCTGCCCAGAGTGGAGGACTCCTCCGTTGACCGGAGGACATGCCTGGCACTAGCAAGCAGATCTGGGCCTACCCAGTGCAGGAGCCTGGAGTAGGGAACTCCTTCGCTGCTGCCCTGTGAGATGTGCACGGCTCTAGCAAACAGTTCTGGGCCTGCCCAGAGCATGGGACTCCTCCGCCACTGCCTGTGGGTCATGGGGAGCTCTAGCAAGCAGTTATGGGTCCACCCATAGCAGGGTACTTCTCTGCCACAGCCTGTGGGACACGCGCTGCACTAGCAAGCAGATCTGGGCCCACCTGGCATGGGAGCCTGGAGCAATAGAACTCTTCCACCACTGCCTGCGGGGCACACATGGCTCTAGCAAGCAGTTCTGGGCCTGTCCAGAGCTGGGGACTCCTGCAGGGTGTGTGGCTCTAGCAAGCAGTTGTGGGCCTGCCCACAGCAGTGGACTCTTCTGCCGCTGTTATCATATCTTTAAGTGTGATCATTTTAAGTCTTAAATTTATATCAGTTAAATTAACAGTTGTTTTACTCTGGTACTTGCCTGGAAGTTCATGTGTATAATTATAATCCCAAAACGTTTAGTTGTCAGGAAGATTGATAGAAAGTATTTTGCTAAGTACAGTTTTGTAACTTTAATATCATACTATCAGAATGGGTAAGAATTTCCAGAACTGCAATAAAGAAAATAATTGGGTTGATAAAACTGCTAACACAACACCAAGCAGAACAAGGATTAAATACACAGGACTGAATGAACTGATGTAGAATCATGTTTTGTAATAGCTTTTTTATTTGAAACATTGTGGATTCTTTAAAGTTTTGTTTCCCAGATTTAAGGAAACCTTTTTCTTCTCTCTCAAGCTATTTATAGCTTATAGCAATTTGGTAAAGTATACCTTTGTGAACAAAGACGAAACAATTACTTTTCTTTCTACCTGATTTTTCCAGAATTCAGAAACTACTACTGAGTATTTTTATTTTAATGGCAATATAGTTATTTGCATAATTTCAATAGAAGTCTGTTCTCCTTATAACAAGATATAATTGGAAATGTTGGTTTTATTATTGAGGATTTGATAGGAATGTCATACTTGAGAATGTACATGGAATTACATATTACCAGACAGTTTTCTTTTTTCTTTCTTTCTTTTTTTTTTTTATTTCTTATAGCATGACTGTGTACATTAATGCAATCATGGGGTACAGTGTGCTGTTTTCATGTACATTTTTAAATACTCTCATCAAAGTGGTCAAGAACCAGACAGTTTTAAAGAACTAAAATTGACTTTATGGCACCAATAAAGCACCAGTGAAAAAAACTGGCTTAGTATTTGGCTTTAAAGATTTCCCAGTCTCATGTAAAGAAGACCTACAAAACTTAAAAATATATTTTGGGAATTTCAAGAAGAGCCAAACACACCCAAACTTGAATACTTGGGTTGGCTTCTAAGCATTTATGTCCCTTTGAAAGTCCAATTTGAGATTCCTTATGCAAAAGTCCTAGTAAAATAGGCTTAAAAAGAACCTGTCTGATCAATCACAGACACTCACATAAATAACAAAGCCAGCTTAACGAGAGTGGACATATTTTGAACCCAATTGACCTTACTGTGATTATCTTTCTTAGAATCGGGGGAAGCTGTAGAAAGAAAAATCATATTTTACTAAGAAAGGATAATATACCCTTGTGGTTATCATACTCTAATCTTGTCCATTATCCTCAGGATTTTGTTATCTATTAACTGCTCTATCCTTAAAACCCTACAAGCTATAGTTGGAAAACTTGACATAAATTTTGGAGAGCAGCCTTCATGCCTGCTGGTGCATAGACCACTCATGGAGTTCACTGACAGGAAAATATGCTTTCACTTCCAATCTAACTGCCCTTTGGACTCAGAGACTGAGTTCATAGTTTTTTCTAGCCATTGACCTTTATTTTTCTTTTGTTTATTTTAGTTGATTTGGTTTACAGGGGCCTTGGCCCCTTAAGGTCTCTGACAGCCCCCCCCCCCATTGGTATACAGCTGTTGAAAGTAATTCTCCCAAATTGAACTTTTAATTTTTAAAAACGATTCACTGGAGCTTTTAAAAAGAAATTGCACACAAGTATGTAAGAAGATACTTTATCTATACTCACACATAGGAACGCCTATACTTTTAGATTAGGTTTTTCAGAAAAAAGTTCTTTTATCTTTAAAATTTACATGTTGCTAGCTCAAATTATTTGAAAGTTGAAAGTCTACAAAACAATTCGGTGATTGGGAGAAGCAATGTCTCTAAAAATGGTTCTAGGGCCTAAAGTTTATCCTTTATGTCCTCAAGTAATGTGGTTCATGGCCAAACATGGTGGCTCATGCTTGTAATCTTAGTGCTGTGGGAAGTCATAGGTGGGAGAATCTCTTGAGCTCAAGAGTTCAAGGCCCATCTGAACAAGAGCAAGATCCCATCTCTACTAAAAATAGAAAAATTAGCCAGACACTGTGGCAGGCACATGTAGTGCCAGCTACTTGGGAGGCTGAGACAGGAGGATCTGTTGAGCTCAAGAATTTGAGGTTGCTGTGAGCTATAATGCCACAGTGCTTAACCCTAGGGTGACAGAGTGAGACTCTTTCTCGGGAAAAAAAAAAGTAATGTGGTTCAAAGTGCAATGAAGCTATTTACTTTGTTTAGTTTAGAAATAGTTCCTGAGCCATAGAGGTAAACTATATTAGACCTGCATATTCTCTAAATGTTTTTAAGCATTTACTCCAGACATTTCCTTAGATGTTTCCCTTTGGTTTAGGAAATCAATGTTTACTTTCTATATCCTCAAGTCAAGTCTCTAAAAAAATTTTTATTTTATGTTTACCATGATTAAAATATTAAAAATATGGAGTGTATACTTAATAATCACTATTGGTAGGTCAGACATTATATAAATTATTTCATGTATAATGTTTCATTTTAGCCAAACACTGGGCGTTTTTCTCCCCACTTTCCAGATGAAAACAACAACAACAAAAAACAATCTGAGACTCAAAGAGATTCATTAATCTGCTAAAGATTATACAAATGATTGTAGCCAGAATTTTAATCTGGATCTGTTTGACTTGAAAGCTCAAGGTCAAGCTCTTAACCACCAATATACTCTATTTCATGTACTTCATCTTAACAGCCACATACCAATAGGGGGCAGGCTCAGAGACAATCCAGTCTTTGGTATTACCCTCCTCATAGTCTGCACTGCAATCTCCCTGGCCCACTATATTCTCTCAAGGGCCTCAAAAGCATGTTCACAGCCATTAATGGTATGTGAGAAGGTCTCACTGTGATTAGAGTGACAACAAGGAGATGAACGATAAAGAGAATATTTCTTCCTGGTGTCTGATATTATGACTTGTGAATTCTGTGCTGAGACAAAGGCAACCCAGCTACGATAGCAACAGGGAATGGGCCCAAATTCTGGCCAATCTTTCATAAATGAGAGGCTGACCAATCGGAGGGAATTTTTAAGTTTTTTTTTTTTTAAGTTTACATTGGGAGGTCATTAGGTTGGAGTTGCTCCAAGGCTTTAAACTCCTAGTAAGCAAACTGAGGCTTTACCAGTCAGAAACCACCAACTAACCCCTAAGTAGTATCTTTCTAACCAATCAAATACATTTTCTTTGTCTCCCTTTTGTGTGTAACCTATAAAGCAAGGCTTGCTGCCAAGTTGCTGCACCAGAGCTTTCTGAACTTCTTCCGGTTCTGAATGCTGCCTGACTCATGAATTGTTCTTTGCTTAAATAAACTCTGCTAAATTTGTATCATCTAAAGTTCCTTTTACAGTTCTAAATCTATCTGCTCTTCCCATGACAACCCTTCACATGTTTGAATATAGCTCTTTAGTTTTCCTCTGGGTCTTTCATTCTTCTATTCCAAACATCCTCAGCAGCTTCAGCTTTTCTTTATATGTCATGATTTCCAGAGTCTGCAGAGCTGGTTGCTTTTCCTTCTGTGCTGCAGCAGGCAGAACAGAACGTGGCACTGAAGACATGACACTACCAGCACAGTATCCAGTGGAACTACCACCTTCTCTGCTCCACACACTAACTCTATCAGTGTTGCCTAAGACTGTGCTGGACTTTTTGGTGGTCACACAGGGTGACTAAAATACCTAGGTTTTCCCACATCAACTGCTATTCATCCAAGTTTCCATATCCTGTATCCATGTGGTCCGCTTTAAAAAAAAAATCTATTTCTAGGACTTTAGTCTTATCTTATAGAATAATTCTGTTATTTTTGAATGAATTCTGCCATATAATGCATTTTTAAACCTTCCAGCCTATGCCATATAAAATTTGATAAGCATAAGTCAAAGTCTTCTTCTCATGCATCACAGAAATATTTTTTATTTTATTTTTTTTGTAGTTTTATTTTGGCCAGGACTGGGTTGGAATCCGCCACCCTACTCCTTTGAGCCACAGGCACTGCCCAGCGTTACAGAAATATTAATGGGACACAGCTGAGTACTGAGTTGCAACTAGCCAAAACCACTTTCCTGGAAGAGAGAGCCAATTTCCTCATTAACACTATTAACTAGAAAATTGACTTAATCAAGCGTTCTAGTCCCTGAGCCTTCTGAAGCCCAGAATATTATCATTAAAGGTTTAAAGACGTCTTGTATGAATGTCCTGATTTGGGGCTATTGGGGTTTGAACTGGCGGAGGGATCACAAGTAACCAAGAGACATATTTGTAGTTATTAGTGTTTGCTATTTTTCGTGTTTGTTTACAGGGTCCTCTCCAGACCCTCTTTAGATAAGGGAAGCCATGTACATCACCTTAATAGTTTGCATTTCCCAGAGATTTCAGCGCTTGGTTTTGAAGATTCCCTTTTCTCCCTCAAGTTTTAGTTTTAGTCCTCAGAGCTCTCCATAGGGAATTGAGGAGCCCAGAGAAAAATCACAGTATGTTTCTCTGCCTCCTCCTCCGTCTTTCCGTTTATTCACTAGGGGAGAATCTCTTGTGGAGAGAGGGGCACAGGAAGGATGGGACGGGAAGTCGCCAACTTGCCCTCGGAAGGGCCTGGGAAGAGGAGCGCGCTGGTTCCACCCACTTCGCTCACACGATGGGGCGGAGTGCAGATGCCAGCCTTGGGCTTTCTGTTTGTGGGTATGTGTGGCCCGCTGGCTTCAATCGGAGCCAACCGTGTGACCCAGAGCTCTGCACAACCATCCAGTCCCACCGCAGTGTAGACGAGGTCCGGGAGCCTGCGAGTCTCGAGGGTGGACCAACCACGACGGCGTCTGAGCATCCACGTTCCCAGGGTCCCTGCCTCTCTGCCCGTCATGCTCTAGATCGGACACTAGGTGGCAGCAATGCTCCGACTCACCAACAGCACTGCACTGCGTCCAGCTCGTCTTCTGAAGTAGAACTTCAAAAAAAGGGGGTGGGGGTGTGATACTGCAGAGTTTTCTTTTAGAGAAAGAGCTTCCCATGCAGGACTAGCAGCTTTAAAGAGAGCAATAGCGATAACTGAAATGTTGTCAGGATGAAAGCTGCCTTCTAAGTAGGATAGGCAAAAAACCCAACCAAACCCACAAACCTCTCTCCAAAGCAAACCACCATTTATGTAACTTCTTTGGAGGAGGCTATAATGCAAGTTTGGTCCCTGTGCTTTGGATCTGGCAAGTCGATTTTGGAGGTGTGTGCAAGGAGACAAAGCCTGTAGTTTTCTGAGGCCCCTCTGCCTGCTTGGCAGTGAAAATGTGAAGGTTTCACTCTCAAGTTATGGGCTCTAGAGGCGGTAGTTCCATTTGCCTTACTGATGTCAGGGTTCCCACCCGTGACCCTACGACCTGCGGTATTAATGAGCACCTTGCAGATAACACATGGATTTTTCCAGACAGATGTTAAGATGGCACTGGCAAGACCCTTTCTGATGAGAAGGATGAGTTCTACCTCCTACTTTTGAGGTAGAGGAGCAGATGAGTGAGCCCCTTGTGTAACACAGCCCTGTTGCCTTGCTGCGTCCTGGAGGAATAAAAGGGACAGATGGGGGACAGGGGAGGCAATAAGAGTGGTCTGTTAGGGTCCAGAACACCTGAGTCCTGTCTCCAGAGACGAAGCACCAGGAGACCACTAGTTCTCAGAATTCAGTAAGCCCACCCACCATTCCTGCTTCCCGCTCCCTCTCTCAGACATTGCTATTGAAATAGGATTTTTTTTTTAGAGTGCTGGCAAAGACCTTTAAGAAAATGGTTCATTTCAGTTGGGGCATTTATGCTTGCAAAAGCGATTCTATTGCACATGAATTTTTCAGCTTGCTTGATAGCTGTTCATGTCCTTCTAGAGACCCCTGGCCATGGAAAGGAAGCCAGAATCACAGGCTGTCAGATCCCTCTTCTTTTTCTTTCTCTGCATTATCTGAGGAGGCCTTAATGTCAAGGGCAGTGGAGCGCTGTCCATACGCAGAAGATAAGAAGCCTGATTTTGCCATCTCCAGGCTCTGAGTTAGCGACCTCCCCTTATAAGGTCTTCACGTGACTCACAGTGAAACAGGGAACAACATGGTCCATGTGCTCTGTGTCTCCCCATACCCTTTGCCTTCTTTTTGAATTTTTTAGTATACTGCTGTAAAAGCTTTGTTTTCTCTTCATAGCCTGGTGATGGAATGAAATGAATCTACTTGCTGTCCCAAGTCAGCAGACCACTCCCCACACACCTAACTGCATCATAGGCTCATCTTTCTAGTGTTTAAAAATCACCTGAAGTGCCTCCTTCTTGAGGAAACCATCTTTGACTAATGGATGATGGTTGTTGGTATTTAATCCTCTATACTCATGCACCAATATTCATTTCTTTGCTTGTAATGTACAGGATTTCCTGGTAAATCTATATTTTAGGCTGGGTTTGCTCACAGTTTGCATTTCCACTATGCTTCTAGAATCGCTGTGCTGTGCCCCAGATTTCTGGGTGCTAGAGGACATGCAAATGAGGAGGTTGACAGAGTGAATGTTGAGTTAATCAATGTATAAAACTGTAATGCCCCGAATATGGACACAATGCTTTATAATTTACAGAGAGATTTAAGATATTTTATTGAATTTCACCTCTGCCGTATCATCAAGAGCCAAGATGCGTGTCCTCATGTCATTGTTGGGACCCTGAGGCTCTGACGGGTTAAGTAGGGCACTGTGCCTTGTAAACTGCTCCAGGTTTAACATAATTAGGTGCTATATACACAGTCCTGATGCTAAGTGATGGAGCTGTTGTGAGCCCCGTTAAGACAGATAGGAACCAAAGTGAAAATGGTGCTAGAGGTGGATTAACTTGCCATAATATTTTCTGCCACCATCTCCTGATTTTTAAATATAGTTTTATCAATTTTTTTCCTGAATCTCAAACAATATGCTGATTATAGCAAAAGTGGAATTTTCTTTATGAAAAATGAGACAAAGTCTCTCCAAATTCAAAGAGCGCAACGAAAGAGATGAGAAGCCTGTGAAAAAGACTGGACTTGAGCCCCAAGTCAATGGGATGTTTTTAATCTGGGGGGCTCTAAGCAGCTGGCCCCAAATCATTGGGTGCTCGTAAGGGTTAATATCTTCTTCCACCCTGGACTCTCGTTCTGCCTGATCTCATGGTACAGCAGGGTGGGAAAGTGGAAGAAGCTCCACCATCTTGAGAGCTAGGCAGACCTACTTTGGTCCTGCATATGGGGCTGAACTGAGAAACTCGGCATGTTCTTTAAGGCTTGTTGAACCTTCCTCGTCTGTAGGGTGGGGCGTGATCAGGCTTAATTTGCAGGTCTGCTTTGAGAGGAAGGAAGGTCATACTTGTCACAGACCTGGCACTTTGTAGGTGATGGGGCTCTGAAACAGAAACAGGTGGACCTAGATTCCTGTTTGATATCAAAGTAGTTGCTAGAATATTATATCATTGCCTGAGCCTGAGACCTTTTGGGGAAAGCACTGTGTCCTTCACCCAGAATTGGCCAGTGCTCGGGCAGGAGAGGAGTGCCTCCTACAGTGGAGGCCCATGTCCATGCAGTCACTGCACACTCACCTCAGATGTGCCTTCAGCACCAAAGCTGAGAAAGGGAAGAATTTCCTCTCACTTCCACACTCTCCTCCTGAGCTCCAAGGTTTGTGCTTAGTTTTTCCTCTGCATTGGAGCATCCTCTACATTTAACTAAGTCTGATTATCATCTGTTTAAAATATATATATATATATTTTTATCGCAGCTCAATTTACCATGGCCAAGAAGTGCAATCAACCCAACAGACCATTAACTCATGAATGAATTAATATACTGTGGTACATGCATACTATGGAGTACTATTCAGCCATAAACGATGGAGACTTTACATCTTTTGTATTAACCTGGATAGAGTTGGAGAACATTCTCTTTAGTAAAGTATCATAAGAGCAGCAAGTAGCCAATGTGTTCAATACTAATATGAAGCCAGTAGATGAACTGTAGACACGCCCACAGAAGAGAAAAGCTCAATTTAATTCAAGTGCAGAGGATGGAGGCAGAGGGACAGGGGAGAGAGAGGAGGAGGAGAGAAGGGCGGGGATCTGGGGTGCTCTCACCTAACAGGCATAATGTAAGGGTACATGGCACACGTCCTGGGTGATGGGCACATCTACAATAGGGGCCTTACCTGAAAAATGCAAACATTGTAACCTCATTGTTTGTACCCTCATATTAATCTGAAATAAAAAAAAAATTTCTTTTTCCATGTGTTTGGGTGGGGAGAAGAAGATATCTGAGAACCCCCGCCCCTTCGCCCAGTTCTAATCCTAAGGGTTACCCGATCTCAGTGCCCCCAGTCCTGGTGGTGTCAGGCAACGGCAGGGCAACGTCTATTTGTGACCTTCTGGAAGAGAGGAGGAGCCCTCCCAAACACTTGTAAAACTAGCGCAGGAAGGTAAGACGATGACATTAGAGCTTATCAAGTTGTATATGAATACGTGCAGCGTCTTACATGTCAATCAAACCTTAATAAATAAATAAAATTTAAAAATTCACAGAAAAAGTTATTCCTGGGGGCTTTATGGTTTGCTGCCTTCACAGGCAGTGTATTTTTCCTTCTGTAGAGAGCACTTCTGGTAGTGGCAAAGAGAATACAGAAGGATTAAAACAAAATTAATAAACTTTAAAAATTGTCTTCAGTTCTCTTACCTTGCATAACTATTTTTAGCATATTATCTTTCTAGGTGTACACATTTATTTACAATTGAACAACATTAGGTGTGAACTGCGAGGATGCACTTGCATGAGGATGTTTTTCAAAGGTGGATTAACTTGTACTCACAGGATGTGAATGCTGACAGCTGACTTCTGTACATAGGTTTCTGGGTATGCATGGATTTTAGTCCATGCTGGGGTCCTGGAGCCAATCCCTTGAGAATACTGAAAGAGAATTATAATCATAATTGATTCACATATTATTTTGAAGTGTTTTTTTTTTTTAGACAGTCTTGTTCTGTCACCCAGGCTAGAGTGCCATGGCTTCAGCCTGTCTCACAACAATCTCAAACCCCTGGGTTCAAGTCATTCTTTTGCCTCAGCCTTCTGAGTAGCTGGGAACACAGGCATCTGCCACAACACCTGGCTAATTTTTCTATTTTTAATAGAGACAGGGTCTTGCTCTTGCTCAGGCTGATCTCAAACTCCTGAGCTCAAGCAATCCTCTTGGCTTGGCTTCCCAGAGTGCTGGGATTACAGATATGAAGTATAATTTTATACTATGCAATCTTTCCTATCTTTTTATAGACTTTCTATTATAATTTAAATTTCTGTGTAGTATTCTATCTTATTTACGTACCAAAAATCACTAGATCATTGCCAGATTGTTGGACTTATTTTTCAGCAAGTTTTATTTATTTATTTTTTTATTAAATCATAAGTGTGTACATTAATGCTTCAGCAAGTTTTTAAAAAATGAGGAGGTAATTTTTTTAAGTTAATTTATTTGTTTCAATAGATTTAAGGGGTAAAATGTTTTTTGTTAGATGGGTGAATGGTATGGTGAAGAAGTCAGGGATTTTAGTGTACCTGTCACCCAAAATAATATTATATGCTGAACCCAATAGTTAATTTTTCTTTCTTTCTTTCTTTCTTTTTTTTGGAACAGAGTGTCATTATGTTGCCCTCGGTAGAGTACTGTGGCATCACAGCTCACAGCAACCTCAAACTCTTGGGCTTAAGCGATTCTCTTGCCTCAGCCTCCCAGGTGGTTGGGACTGCAGGCATCTGCCACAACGCCTGGATATTTTTTGTTGGAGTTGTCCTTGTTGTTTAGCCGGCCTGGGGCAGGTTTGAACCCTCCAGCCTCAGAGCATGTGCTACAGGCACCAAGTCTCAGTAGATAATTTTTCATTCCTCTCCCTGCTTCTGAATCTCAAATGTCTATTGTACCACTCTGTATGACCACGCATAACCAAACTTTAGCTCCCACTTATAAGTGAGAACATAACTTTCTGGTCCTGAGATACTCTTCTGAGGTTAATGGCTCTAGTTCTATTCAAGTTGCTACAAAAGGTATTATTTTATTCTTTATTTTATAGCTGAGTATTATTCCGTGGTGTGTATATGTGTGTGCGTGTGCATATGTATCACATTTTCATTATCCACTCGTTAGTTGATGGATACTTAGATTGATTCCATATCTTTGCCATTGTGAATTGCGCTGAGACAAACATGTGACTGACATGTACATAAACATCTTTTTTTAATACAATGACTTCTTTTTCCTTTGAGTAGATACTGAGTAGTGGGATTTTAGCAAATATTTTTGAGTGTACCCCTTGGATTTTTTAAGGCTAATAATTACCGTGCAATGAATATCTTTTTGCCTACATGCTTATCCACATATTTTTCTTCTCTTTACTTCTTCAGGATAAGTTCCTTAGTGTGGGATGAATTTCTTACTGAATTTATGAATTTCTTATTGATTCTTGCTTTGCATTAACAATCCACAATGCTTGTACCACTTTATCTATGACAAGCAATAAATGAATACACTTATTTTGCCATAAGCCTACCGGCATAAGGTATTACCATTTTTCAACTGTTTTTAAAAGGCATCATTTGATTTCCCACAAAACCTTAAAACAGTAGGGAGAAAGCAAGGTTTGCTGCCTGCAAGCAGCCCGTTGTCAGGTCAGGCTTACATAATGGCAGTGGGGTCTTATTTACGTAACTCTGCAATCTTTTAGTGTCTTCACTGTAATGTGCATCTTTTTCCTCCCTTAGCTTGAAGGGAAATGTTCAGCCACTGACTCATCGTCAGACATCCCACTGCTTTCACTCCTCCACCAAGGCCGCTGCAGACAAACCATAGGAAGGGAGAACTGAGGTGCTGGCAGAGTTGAGGGTGGTGGCATGAAGTTGTCAGTGACTCAAAACCAAGTCAAGGAGAAGCCAGGTGTGTGCACTTCCCCCCATCCCTGAAGCCACAGTGCTGCTGCAGGGGGAGCTTTGACAGGCAAGGCCAGGGCATAAGACTTGATTAGTAGGGAAAAACATGACAAGAATTGGCACCTGGCAGAAAGGCTTCTAAACACTGTTGAGTGTAATAGAAAAGACCTGTGGAATCAGGTTTAGATCCAAAAATCCTCACTATAGGGAGAAGTTGATTGAAGATAAAAAGATGAATCTTCTCCTGTGATTCTCTTATTTACATTTATTGATCCTTATGTATTAAGCATTATGTTCCAGAAAGGGTTTGATGCAAGTCTCCTTCAGAAAGGAGAATGGAAAATTAAAAAGAGGGGGGGTGGGCTCTGCAGAGGAAATGTACAGATTTCAGAGCTTTGCAGATAACAGCTGAGAAATCAGAGAGTGGCAGATAAGGAAGTGACAGATAGCAGTCAATCATTTCACAGAGAGGTTATGAATATTTTGAAATGGGTGCCGTGATCACTACCTGCAGAAAGAAAATGGGAGAAATTAACATTTTTCCACCATCAAAAACAGGGCAATTAATTTACAAGGGAAATATGTGGATACAGTGGATTACCATTTCTGCCTGGCATTCAGGAAAGCGTTCAGTGCTACCTCCATGGTACAGAGTATGTAATATCTGATGGGATGCTATTGTGATCAGATGTACTTAGACCTGTTGGAACAAGCAATTCCCTTTCTAAGCCTGGGGGTTAGTCTCTGGTTGAGGCAGAAGACTATGTCCCTGACCTTGGCTTTGTCCAGTTCAGGAATTTTATGTGACTCAACTGAGAGCAAATTTAGTAACAATGATAGATGGCCCAAGATTTTTTTTTTTAATTAAATCATAGCTGTGTACATTAATGCAGTCATGGGGTACAGTGTGGTGTTTTCATATACAATTTGAAATATTTTCGTCAAACTGGTTAAGATTTTAAAATCATCTTACATTCTAGAATAATAGGCTGAAATAAACAAGATGAAGTTAGCACTTCAATTTGTTTTTTAAGTTATTCTTCAAGTATAGAATGAGAACTGTTCATGGGAGGAGTTCTGGGAGTCCTAAGATACCACCGCTATAGATGTAATGAAATTCAGAGGCAGGAAAGGTCTAGACTAAGTGTGACAAACTTGCCTGTAATGAGCTTGGATTTCTCTCTTTTCTCTCTCTCTCTCTTTTTTTTTTTTTTTGCTTTCTTTATCTTCTTCCCTCACTTTCTTTTCTTCTTCTTTCTCTCTTTCATTTTGTTTTTTCCATTTGTAGACTGCCCCAAATTCTTATTATCATTGATAAATACACGTACACAATCTGCCACCAGTGTTATCTATGGAAAGAAAGAGAAGGAAAGGAAAGTTCTCTATTTGAAGGTGAGAACAAGGGTAGTCAGCATGGAGAGTCCTGGAAATTGTTTCAGAAAATCCATAAGAGCCTTCAGATATTTCATAATCCTTTTTTTTTTTTTTTTGAGACAGAGTCCACTCTCTCTCCTGAAGTGGAGTACAGTGGTGTTGTCACAGATTACAGCAACCTCCAACTCCTGGGCTCAAGCAATCCTCCTGCCTCAGCCTCCAGAGTAGCTGGGACTACAGGTACCTGTCACCATGCCTGGGTAATTTTTCTATTTTTTGTAGAGACAGGATCTCACTCATGCTCAGGCTCTTCTTGAACTCTTGGCCTCAAGTGATCTCCCTAGAGTGCTAGGGTTCCAGGTGCCAGCCACTGTGTTGGCCCTAGTCCACTTTTACTGAAACCTACTCTAGTCTCAAGCATTTAAAATTCAATGAGTCTGAACTCAGTCCTCAGTTCAAAAACAGTGATGGACAGTGAGCTAAGACTGGGAAAGCCAAAAAATAATCAAATAAGAAAAAATATATGTCCTCGACAAGCTCCCACTCCAATTTTACTCATTATTTAAAGTCATTGTTGACGTTCATTCCTAATAGCAGGCTCATTTTTTTCTTGCACATGGGTGCTGTATTAGCTACATTGGTTTTTGCAGGTAGTTTGGAAACCCAGGCACCCCTTTTATAAAAGTAATTCTATGGGAAAATGCCTTGTAAGTTTTCAAAGACTGACTTAGACACAAATGTAGCACAATCTTTTGTATGTGGGGGCTGCCCACGTGAGGGTTGCTGGAGCACTGCTCTCCAAGTCACCAGGCTGACTGACCAGGAGAGAAACGTGTATCCGGCACCTTCCGGTGTGTAGGGAAAGGAAGTGCTGCTCTCAGGTTTATTCCAAGACTTAACCTTATCAGGACACTAAGAAAAGCCCCGAGCTGGAAAGGATACCTAACCTGGTGGGTGCCGGTTTCGAAATGGGTCTGTTATCGCCACCGGCCATTCATGTTGATATTTGAGTTTTAGATTTCTGCCTGTCCTCCTGTCATGATCCTTCTCTGACACCTTTCCTGGCTCCTGGCCCTGTCTGTTTTCTGTTTGTCTGGGACATTTTCCTTTGCCACATCAGCGAACAGCTTTACCCGCAGAAATCACGTGGTAGTCTGGGAATGGCCACGCTATGGAGGGGCTGGGGCAGGGCTGCTGGGAATCCGTGTTCTCCAGTGACAGCAGCTGGTGCAGGATGAAATGAGATAAGGGCTTTGTCAACTGTGGCTAGTGTTGTTAGGACAATTAATATTTATTATCATGCCTGATGGGAAGTGTGGGCTGGGGAACAGGGAAGGAAAGGGAAGAGGGGAGTGGGAGAATTCTTCTATTCCCGGAAGACTCAGGAACGAAACAGCAATGTTGGGTACATGTACTTCAGAATAAATGCCACTGGGTGACATTCCCTGACATTATTGATAAAAAAAAAAAAAAACAAAAAATAAATGAAAAGGAAATTAGCAGTCAAGATAGTCTATCTTAGGTAAAAATTGGTTGTGAAAAGTAGAGCAGGTCCACTAAGTTGGAGGTAAACTTGAATTAGAAGGCCCACAAGGGGAAGGGTCAGTTTGATAGATTCTTTTCGATTACATTTCCTTTCATCTTTGTCTTTTTTTTTTTTTTAAATCAGTGTTTGGGTTAAGGATTTATGAGGGTGTGGTGGGAGACCGTGGGAGAGTGAAGTTTACAATGTGTGGGTCTCTTGGGCAAAGGAGCCTCAGGTGCCAAGGCAGGTGACTGCATAGTCACTTACAAGGCTAGCAAAAGACACCGAGGCATCCTGTGTTTTCTAAACTATCTTCATGGCTGATAAACTAGAGCTCCCTAAATAGGACATTTACCATCACAAACACCCATGAACTCTCAGAAGACGTATGATTCAGTCACAGGGTTATTTATTTAGCCGACTTGTGCTTGCTCAATACAATTCTTTACATACATACAACAGTATGTGGCAGGGTGAGAGAAAGGTGTACAAATAAAGACAGGGGCTCTTTGGGAGCCTTCATTCCTGAGAAGCAGAAAATACTAGTATGCAGGAATCAACGAAGGCCGTTCTGAGACAAGAAACAAAGCAAAGAGACACACATGTATAGGCCATGCCACAAGGAAGGCAGAGGGTCCCACGGCAGGACGGCTGGGAGAGTGGCAGGAAGGAGCTGGGGTCTGAGTTGTGTCTTGAAAGACTGGGGGAGGGCGTCAGCTTTGCAGGGAGGAGGAAGATACTTCTGGTGGAAGAATATCCCGCTGAGGAACAGGGAATAGGCCTCTTGAGCTGGCCTCCAGGGAGGGTTTCAGCTGGGTCATCAGACAGGAGCAGGCCAGACCGAGGTCACACTGTACTGTCAACCAGTGTCGTGTGGGTGCTCAACTCAAAAGGCAGCTTGGGATCATGGCAATGGACTTGAACCATAACCCTAAATTTTCTTACAGTTGAAATAATCTTTAGAGGTTAAACGTCAAACATCTCACTTTAGAGGTGAGGAAACTGAGGCCCAGAGAGGAAAGATGCTTTGCCCAGTAGTCTCGAGGTCCATCTCGGGATTTAGACATCCTCAGAAGAGAAGTGGCTTCCTCTTGGTGCTGTGAGCAAAGTACAAAGATGATGATATTCTCAATGACTGGGCAGCTGGAAATATGGCTGATGACTAATTCATCACACAGATTGGACACTTGTTCTGCCATCAAATATTCACTGAGCATCTACTGGGTAATAGCCAGTGTGTGACATACTGGAAGACGTCTGGGTTTTTAGGCTAGTGAAACACAGAGAAGTAAAATATAGCCTAGGAGGTGATATGAGGAGGCCAGGGAAGCACGGAGCGAGGCCACGAAGCCCAGTGGAGTGGGTGGGCAGGGAGTAGGAAGCTGGTGGGCAGCTGGGCAGGGGAAGAAAAGCTAGTAGGGAAGAAGGAAGGAAGGAGGAGAGGGGAGGGGAGAGGGGGAGAGAGAAAGAAAGAGGTGGGAGAGAGAGGGGAGAGAGAGAGATAGAGAGAGGTGCACTCAGGACTCAGGTGTGCCTTGGTTAGTATGTCTGGAGCACTGTGAGCTGGCTGGGGCGGGGGGGATGAGGCAGGAATGGTCAGTGGAACAAACAGTAAAGACCTTTTTTGACTATTTAAGAAAACTAGATTGGGCAGCACCTGTGGCTTAGTGAGTAGGGCGCTGGCCCCATATACTGGGGATGGTGGGTTTGAACTCATCCTCGGCCAAACTGTAACAAAAAATAGCCTGTGGTAGGTGCCTGTAGTCCCAGCTACTTGGGAGGCTGAGGCAAGAGAATCGCCTAAGCCCAAGAGCTGGAGGTTGCTATGAGCTGTGACGCCACGGTACTCTACCCAGGGTGACACAATGAGGCTCTGGCTCTAAAATAAATAATAAAGAAAAGGAAAACTGGATTTTAAGTGGTTGTCAGTGGGGAGCAGCAGGGGCTCACAGAATGCCTGCTCTGTGCCATGTGTTGTTCTGTGCTCATCTTAATCCGTTTCTAAAGTAACTCTGAGAGACAGGCATTATTATTATTCCAATTTTACAGTTGAGAAACCAAGGCACAGTGTCAGCCAGCTACTAATGGAGAGTCAGGGTTGAAACCAGTAGCCCGGATTTGGATACTAAGTGTGGCCATGGCCTCTGTGGCCTCCTTAAAGGGTTTTAAGCAGAGAAATGACAGGGGCAGATGGACGTTTTAGAAAGGCCACTTTGGCCGTAGTGAGGGATGACGTGGGCGGGAGTGAGGGAAATGGGCTTTGAGAAGGACTATAAGAAAATAGTCACCATCTTTAGCCAGCCAGAAGGTGCTGCTGTCCCTGACTCTAGAGGTGGCAGCTGTGTCACACAGTGTGGACAGCCAAGCTGCATGCCTGCTGCCTGCACTCCGAGGCTTTTTAGTTGCTGGGTTAGATGCAGTCTTGGGTATTTGGGAGACAGCCACAGAGATGACTGAGGCAACACAGGCAGGATATGGAAGGCCACCATCACATGCCCTGAGCCAAGTGTCTTCCCAGGGCTGTGATGGAAAGTGCTGGGCCAAGTCAGGTGGGCAGAAAGCAGGAGGGGACGCAGCAGAGCAGGAAGGCACAGGCAGCAATGTACAGGGCCTGGGTGGGCAGAGGACTCCCTCAGTGCAGCATGCCATTGGAAAATGCTCCCAGAAGCAAGGGGAAGGTGGAGCGGCTGCCCTGCGTGTCAGCCAGCCCTGCCTGCCCAGCTCAGCTCCTGGGGCAGAGCTGTGGGGAGTGGTAACTCCTGAAGGCGGAGGGCTGGGAGAAGCAGGTGCTCCTGCCACCAGGCCTGATGTGCCCCTGTCAGCCTTGCTTTTCACCTGTCGGGTCTCCCTTGCTGTTGAGGGAAGAGAAAGAAAAGAGGTGACTGAGCCTGACCTAGTAGGACTACGCCTGGGCTTCAACTTTCATGGCCTGAATCCCCAAATCCCAGCACAGGGTCTAGCCTGTGATTCATGAATATCCACACGTTAGAAAGTCTTGCCCAGTCAGACTCAGAGCTGGGGCCGCTGGAGGCTGCGGGCAGGGGGTTAATGGCATATGTAGATGTCTGCACTTTGAAAACCCAGATTGGTGGGCATCAGTCCTGTTCTGGAGTGGGACAGTCAATTCTTAGACCTCTTCTCTTGTCATTTGAAAGCCTCTGAGATTTGCCTCCTTTTGAAATAGAGAGAAGTGACCTGTTATTTGGGTTAAAAACTCAGGCTGTCAGAAAACCCAGGTCAGCTGCTGAGTTGTGGCGGGGGTGGCTCGCCTGGCTCCCCGCTGCAGGCTGACTCATTCCCCTCCGAGACAGACAGATTGTGTCTTGTGTGGGAGTCGCTGAGCAGAGCTCAAAGCTGTTCCCTGAGAGTTACAGGAATTACAACCTGGTGAAGGGAACAATTGTTCTAAATATGTTCTTTTGATGCGACGTTATTTTCATTATCATTTTATTAATGAGTTCATAAAAGGAAACAGAAAGAGCCCCTGTCTTCAGAAAATCATTTGCTTTTCTCCTTGGGGAAGCGTGGTCTGTTGGCTCTGAGTTCTAAATCCCGTCAGCAGGTCAGGCCTGACTTTTAGCGCCTCTGTGACTGGCAAAAGTCCCGGGCTAGAACCCTCTGCCTGGCTGCTGCGGAGGGGTCAGTCTCTAGGTGATCTCCCCAGCAGATGGCGTCACCCAGGGAGACGATGACTCAGCAAGGGGCTGGAGAGGCTTTATTGGTTCATTATCATCAAGATTTGTCAGAATAGAGCTGACAGTTCTCGTGGCTCTGGGGCAGCAGGAAAACACAGATCATGAGTACTGTTTTTCCCAGTGCCCAGATGGAAAGCTTACCTGTCCACAATAAAGCTAGGCTGGAAGGGGTCCTCGCTGCTTATATGTGGCACTCTCAACCACAGATGCCTGCTTTGGGTTCTTCTCTATGGGAGATGTGGCAGAAGACGAGGGAGGGTTCTAACCATTCCTAGTTTGCACAGCTCTGGTAGTGCCTGAGCAACATGCTGGTAATTCAGGAAGCATCCTGGCCAGGTCTCACTGGGCCAATATAAATGAACCCAGGGCCCAGAGCAGGGAGCTGTCCACCGGCTATCGGCTATTGTCTATCATCAGGAGGCAGGCTGCATGGAGCCGGGCTGGCTTGTTAATTCCCTGCCACTTAACTGTTTGCTGAGTGCTTTCTGGAAGGCTGTGGCAGAGCAGTGAAGGGCAGGCTTGCCTCCAGGAGCTCTCGGACTGGCTGATTCTTCTAGTTCCCCAAGAATTTGACACAAGGGCAAGATCTCAGTTTCCTCAGAAATACAACAGAGTAATAAAATCTGATATGTCCTTGGGAAATTTTAAAGGGACGATACACATGAAGAAAACTTTCTACTGGCATGTAGTATTAGATGCCCACACTATATGTTGAAGGAATAAATGAATGAAGGTGAATCAAAGGGACAGAGGTAAGTGAGGTGTGCATATTGTGTAGAGAGGTAGAAAGTCTGAGCTAGTATCTTAACCCATGTCCAGGCAGGCTAGATTGGGATGGATGGGCTAGCCTATTACTGAAGCAGGCGCATGTGCAGGCCTCAGGGTGAGTGCGGGGTTGAACTAGAGATAGAGACCAAGCATCATGAGAAGAGAGGGGCTGTGGTGGCTGCTGTGATTTAGGGCCGAGGATTAACCAGGTCAGAGAGGCAGGGCAAGGTGAAGGGTATGCAGACACAATGGGTGAAGGAGAGATGGATTTGGAGGCCTGAGGCCCTCCCTGCTGCTGGAGATGTGTTTGCATGGGCTGGGCTTATCTTTGAAAGGAGTAAGGAAGATCTTTCCAGGAGACACATTCATTTCAATGTCCCTGGGCTGAGCACGCAGTAAACAGTGAATTCATACATACTGAATTAAAGGTTCTTTCTCTTTCCTTCGCCGGTCTTCAGCATAGCCTGCTAAGAGCACAGACTAGAGCCGGGTGTTCTGTCTGCCTGGGCTCAGTACTTTCTAGGTGTGTCGTCTCAGGAGGCAGTCTCTCTCTGCCTTAGTTTTCTCATTTGTTAAATGTGAGTAATACCTTATAGGCTGTTAGGAGGATTGGATGAGTTAGCATAAATCCAATGCTTAGAATAGTCACTGACACCCTGTGAATTCTTCATCACTTTAGTCATTATTATTACCTTCACCACTGAAATAAAAATCCATTTAATTCTGGTGAATAACCAAATAAGAGAGCTGCCCGATTTGGAGAAAGACCTTTGGATCTAACCCCACAATGCTGTACCCTAACACCTAGAGCCTGGCACATAGTAGGTACTTGGAAAATATTTGTTATTATTGATTGGGTAGAGTTGGGTTGCTGGTGCAGGGTGGGGGGAAGACAGGACAGCCCAGAGTCCTTTAGGGAATTGCCTGACTTCCGGAAAATGGGGGAAGAGATGGGAGAAAGTGTGTAGACTTGGGACCCAGGCACAGCTGAGATTCTGGGGCAACAGACTCAGGAACGATCAGTGTGGAGAGCAGGAGAGGGAGGACTGAGAATGATAAGGCCGGCTTGATTCTTGGATAGGTGGACATTGGAGTTTGGGTCTTTATTTTGGAGAGGATGGATATGGTAGGCCAATATTTCTGGTTATCACGAGTCTTTTCTCTAACATAGGAATGAAAATACCCAATAATATTTCCTGATTTTCTAAGTCATATATTTGTTAGTAAGACTCAAACGAGGCTCAATCTGTGAAAGTGCTTAATCAACTGTAAATTGCCATGGAAATATTATGACTGTTATAATTTTCTATCTCATTGAAACCTCAGTTCTCTAACATGTCCTCAACGTTTCCATCTCAGGGACATTTGCATTTTCAGAGAAAGTCTGGGAAAAAAAGGCTTGATTAAGTCAAAGGAATGAATAGTGATTACAGAAATTCCAGAAAGGCACTTCTACTCAAGAAAGCCTTTGGGACAGAATACTGGGACCACCAGTCCTGGAGGGAAGAGCAGAAGAGGGGCGCTTAACAGAGGGGCTGCAACATGCTTCTAATTTACTGCTAACTTCCACTGTTCTGTTCCTTTTTCTTCTTTTTTTAGACCTTTTTAATTTGTAAAGTGTCACAGAGTGTCAGGGTAGGAACTCTCTCTTGTGAGGCTAAGCTGAAGGTGAGGGCAGGAGTTAGCCTGGGGTGGGGGGTTGGAGGGGAGCCAGGAGACTTCTGTTTGCAGGGAGTACAATGCTGGTGGCTTTCATATAACTCTCATAAATAAATTGAAAATACCATATCGTGGTAATATTGAATCCACCGGTACACATACAAACCCCCTCCATCGGAACCCTACTGGGAAATACTCTCCTTTAATTTCTTTCTAGTGCATGTAAACCTATTTTTTTCAATATTGATCAACCCATATGCAGCACATCCTTTAGAGAAGGAAGCAACCCCTTCTCTCTTGGAAGAGGGGGTATCGTCCTTTATTACCAAATGGTTGTGAGAAATAAGTTTGATTCCTCCTCATAATTTAGTGAGACATGAGGGGAATGAAGTAAGGAGGGTTATAATCAGGCAAGCAACACAGTTCTAGAGAGAAATAATTGCCGAGCTGCGATCAAGGAGCTGTCAGACTAGAAAGATGAAAAGAGTGAGGGAATTCACGTGCTTCCACGTGGGTGAGGTACCACAGTGTTTATCCTTACACAGAAATAAATGGTTCCCACCCTCCTCCTCCTTTTTATCCACTACCAGCATGACCTGACCAGGGGAATTGCATTTTTGCAGTTTTCCTCTTGGCTCCCCTCTCGTACATGCTGATTAAGTATTGTGTGCATTTGCTTAAAAATATTACTTGAGCAGCAAGCGTTTGGTTTTAGAGCATGACTTTTCATAGCAGCCAAGTGTGTGGCTTCTACTAAAAAATTGCCCCCAAACAAAAAGCCTCCTTCCTCTCTGAACTCAATTTTAAGGAGTTCCATTCAAACGGTTGTTAGGAAGTAAACTCCTTTTCTAGAAGACTCGGGAAGATGTGGGATGATGATGGCACAGCTGCCTGGAATGATGTGGATGGGGGGACAGGATAAAGTCCAAATGACGAAGTCATACTACCGAGAAAGCAGCTGAGGACAAACGTGAGAGCAATGTGAAGGAAACAGAAGGAAGGGTGAGATCCAGCCGGCGCGGAAGTTGGGACACAGGTGTAAATGGCACTTTACTCATCAATTCTTAGGCATCTTGAACCTAAGCAGGGCTCTTCCTAGGGTACAGACATGAGGGGGGCTGCTGGGGCTCTTTTGGCATGAGTGTGTCCCACCCTTCTCCTAGCCACACTACACAGAGAATGACAATGGTATGTCATCTGAGGTCATCGGAGGTCAGCTGTGCCTACATCAGGGGTCTGGCCGTGTGATGCTTGCCCTTCAGCCCCCGGCCAGCAGCCCTGGAGATTTTGGGGGGGAATGATATCTCCTGGCACACTGGGGACCTATTTGCAGCATGCTCACTGGGACGCTCTGGTTTGAGGAACCTACTTGTATTCTTCAGGAGAGCAAGAATTGAGCCACAAGCTTTACTGAAGATTAGTGCCTTGCAGTCAAGGATAAGGACAGTCATGAGCACAGCATTGGTTCTGTAGGACTCCCTCCAGTTCAGGCCACCACCAGTTAAACGATACTTATGAGCACTTCCTAGGTGCCATGCTCTGTGCCCTGGACAGAGGGCTCCGCTGAATAGTGAAGGTGGGGAGGAAAGGTGAGAGGGCTTCTGCTGCTTCAGTGAGTCAGGACACTGGGCCCCAGCTGTGATGGGTGGCAGGCATTGGTACTTCTGTCGCTCTGGCATCAGGAGCAGCATCACAGGACTGGCGCTCTAGACTCAGAGGAAGCAGCAAACGGAGGCAGTGGCCTTAGCCATGCTGGAAGCTGTTTTTTCCACCCCGTCTCTGGAGACTTAGTGCTTTGGCAGCACTTTTGAGTTTTAGAGACCTCAGTTTTAGAGATGGGGCTTTGTGAGGGGGTGATGAGGGTTAGATGAGGTTGTGAGGGTGGGACCCTGGGCTGATGGGATGAGTAGCCTTAGAAGCAGAGACTCCTGAGCCTGCTCTCTCTCTCCCCACAGGTGCCAGAGAAAGGTCACTTGGGCACCCAGGGAGTGAGGCAGCTGCCTACAAGCCAAGAGATAAGGCCTCAGCATGAAACCTACGTTGTTGACACCTTGATCCTGGACTTCCCTGTCTCTAGAAAGAAAATAAATTTGTTTGTAAGTCATTCAGTCTATGGTGTTTTGCTATAATAGTTTGAGCAGACAAATATAGTTGCCAAACCTTGCTGTCACTCTAGTTTTAATGCACAGTCTGAAAAAACACACATATGTTTGAAAGCAAAGCAGCAAGTGTTCTTTAAGCCACATTAGTCCCCACAGACAGGAAGTGCGGAGGGAGCAGCAGCCTCTTTTGGGGTCTCCGCCAAGCTCTATGCTGTATCCTTACAGATTGTACCACCTAGTTCCCACAACAATGTCATCTTCATTTTACAGAAGAGGAAACTCAGCTTCACGGAGTAATTTCCTAATAGGTACAATGTCCAGATTTAGAGCCCAGTTGTTTGATTTACAGTCAAGTCCCATTCTCTTAAGCCGGCCTAGGAAGTAGGAAGGGCTGGTCTGGCATCCAAGATCTATCTAAATCTCAATTTCATACTCTGCAATCTATCACTCTAATTCTCTGTGCTCTGGGAGGACAGTTTGTTTTTCAACTATTTTAAATATTTATTTTATTCTTAAAAGAATTATATTTCACCCTTAAAAATACGTACCCATGTGTTATTGCAAAGTAAGACCTGCATTTTCAAGAGTTGGCACAAATGTCTTTCATGCATCTTTAATGAAACTTTGGTTTGCACAATTTTTACAAGGAAGAAAGCGTCTTGACAATGTGTTGAGATGAGTATACTGAACTTCCCATTGCTTCACTTTCTTCCAACAAGATTCCATTCCTGGAGGGCTAGAGATGAGGGCCAGAGAGGGCACATGTGGGGAGATGAAAGGAAGAATGCAAAACAGATGGCCAGGTCAGATGCATTTCTTGGGCCTAATAGCTGAGGAATTTGGCTGGAATTGAATATGAAAGTGAACAATCTCGACCAGAATTTAAAAGAAGCAATTTGAGGGGTGCTTGGGGGAGATTATCTTCATCATCATCATCAACACTGACATTTACTGAGATTTTAACAGCATGCTAAGCCCTTATGTAGATTATCATATCTCATCTTCACAACAGCTCTACCAAGTAGATACTATTAATACCTCCATTTAACAGGTGAGAAACTAAGGTTTAGAGATATTGTTTCCCCTAGGTCACTGGATACTTAACTGTGAGCAATAAGAAGTTTGATTTTGTTGCCTACATGGAGGGCAATAGTGGTGTTATGCTGTGTTGAGGCAGTTTGCTCTTGATTCAGTAAAAAAGACAATACTAGTGAAGTTTGGGGGCAGGAAGTAATGTATTTACAGCCGTGTTTTAGGACAATTAGCTGGCACCACATAGGAGCACTGGTGGTCTGAAGGCAAGTTAGGAGGGTCTTGCAAAGTTCAGGGAAGAGAAGATGAGTTTGAACAGAGTGGTGGCAAGAGGCCTGGGAATGAGGGATGGATACAAGAGATCTTGTCAAAGGAAGAGGGTGTGGTCTCTAGATGAATGCTGAAGTGTAAGGACTCTCAGGGGATTTCAGGATTTCAGACTTGGGCAATGGAAGAATGATGATGCCTTGAACAGAGGTGGGAAGTGAGAAGTTGAGCTCATTTGGTTGGGAGAAGAGGGGTAGAGTGTGGGCATCTTGGGCTTGATCTCACCAGAGAATCTCTGGGCAAACTGACAGAGCAAGCTGGCAAGAGGTCAGGTTTAGGGGTAAAAATATGGCCAATAGTTGTAGTGGAATGGTAATGGCAACCTTGGAAGTGCCTGCTCCCAGGCTAGGCACTTAAAGCCATGGGATCCAGCCTGGAACCTTGCCTTTGGGGCTTAGATGCTCATCTTGCCCCTCGATCTCAGGTCTGTGTGCTAGTCCATGTGAAACGTGGTATGGGTTAGGAAAACAAACTCCTTCCACGAGACACTTTTCTCTCCTATCTTTTAGAAGTTTGTTGAAATAACTGTGTAAATCTACAATGACTACCCTGGACTTGTGTGGTACACACAAAAGGCATCAGCATGGTCGTCCTGACTTAGCTCTCAGGGTCCTGATTTTTTTTTTTTTTTTGAGATAGGGTTTCACTCTATCTCCCTGGGTAGGGTGCTGTGGCATCATCATAGTTTATAGCAACTTCAAACTCTTAGGCTCAGGTGATCCTCTCGTTTCAGTTTTTTTTATTTTTAGTAGAGACTGGGTATTGCTCTTGCTCAGGCTGGTCTGTAACTCCTAAGCTCAAGCAATCCGGCAATCCGCTCACATTGGTCTCCCAGAGTGCTAGGATTACAGGCGTAAGCCACCATGCCTGGGCTCAGGGGCCTGAGTTTTGATCTTAAGCATTCATTTCCCCTTCTAAGCTATTCTAGCTGTCCCGCCTCTGGACTGGGTACTTCTCCACCAAATTAATATATGCCCCAGACATCAAGCTCTGCAGCTGCTGCTGCACCTCCCTGGGACCTGCAGCCTCACGCTGTCTGAGGTCCTGGGGGAGAGGAGGAAGGTTGAGGTAGCAGAAAGACACCCAGTCTCAGGACTTTAGGGATTGCCACCATTACAGGTGGAAGAGACAAGTAACGAGAACTCAGATTCGGAATGATCCAGAGTCCTAGTCTTTGACTCAGAGCCCAGGACTTGTTCCACTGGCCTAGGCCTCTTCCTCTGCATAAGTCCACAGCAGCAGGGCTTGATCTTAAAAGCAACCTTAATGTCTGATAAAATGCAAAGCTGTATTTGTGTGTATGGATGTGTTTATTCTGTAATAACTCTGTTGTATAAGGTACCTAACTGATGCCAAACTAAACTGAAATTTCTCAGTAGGTTTTCTGCCCCCCAAGGGTGGTTCTTTTTCTGCCATTCCATGCTCAGATGTCTTTTTTTGTCTATAAGTGCAAGTTTTTATGGGCTCAATTGTAGGCATCTGTGGACCGAGTACTACATCTAATTAATTGGCTTTTATAGCACTTAGCATGATGAAGAAGGCAGATAAATGCTAATAAGGGGTCCTGGTGATCCTGTTATCTCTCTGGGAAAAGGCGAGGTAGCCTCAGACAGCTATTTGCTAAGTTGCAAGTCAATGGTAAGAATGAGAACCAATAGGGTAGGAGGTGGACAGGAGGTGGATGGGAGTGGGAAGTTCTGTCCCAGGAAAAGCCATATAATAATAGCAACTCCTGTATTGTAGAAAATGACTGGGAACACAGTAGTTAATTTAATACTGGTATGTACTAATATACATATGTTGGCAAATTTCTGAAAGCTTCTTTCTGTTAAATCTAAATTTGGTTCATTATAAAATATCAAGAACACCAAAGACATCTTGAAAGGTAATCAAATTGCCAGGTAGAGGAGCTTTTCAGAAACAAAAATATTGGCTTGGTGCCTGTAGCACAGTGGTTAGGGCACTGGCCACATACACTGGGGCTGATGGGTTTGAAACTGGCCCAGGCCTGCTAAATAACAATGACAACTACAAAAACAACAACAACAACAAAATAGCCGGTTGTTGCAGTGAATACCTGTAGTTCCTACTTGGGAGGCTGAGGTAAGAGAATCGCTTAATCCCAAAAGTTTGAGGTTGCTGTGAGCTGTGATGCCACGGTATTCTACTGAGGGTGTCAAAGTGAGACTCTGTCTGAAAAAAAAAAAAAAAAAGCAAAAAAATTTTGAGACTAAGAAATTGATTGCTCTTCTGGTAAAATAATAGTGATTGTACTGATTGGAAGAAGCCAGTATTCTGAGGATTTAGGAAATTAATTCATACCATTCTTCCTTTATTTGCTGAGTTTAATGAAATGTTGTCACAGCACATCAATTCCTTATGACCCCCTGACTCAAAGTGTTTGAATAACAATTTTATGATCAAGGTGATAAGTGAAATATCCCGTGTTATGTCTTATTATAGGTGGTGTTCTAAGCATTCAGTTTGTGCATTTCTGATTTTTTTTTTTGCCTTTGTTTTTTATAAGTCATAAAATGCCTTTTCATGTTTAATTAGGGCATACAACAATGGGTAGTCAAGTGAGTGGATATTATAATAAACACTTTGTAAGCTGTAAAGCTCTGAAATATCATATTAAGGGGTTGCAAAAGGAAAACTGGCATCAGTAGGATAGGTATTTCACTGTCATATGTAAATCTACTTGTAACACTGGGTTTTCCTCAGCTGGTTTCTCAATCACCTTTTTGAATATTATTCCTTGGCATACGTTCTCTGAACATGCTTCATTTCAGTCAAAGATCCTTGGCTCAGTGATTCTTAATCATTTTTTTTTGAAGTGTCATATACCCAAGAAGTTCACAAAAGCCATAGACAATTCCCCCCAGAAAAGGTCTGCATATAATTTCAGGACGTTCAAGGTATGGGCAAGAGGCTAAAAATCTTGATTATTTCATCTTGAGAACTTAAACTGGCAACCACGCTCTTCTTCTTTCCTTCCTGGAACCGGGTCATTCTGTCATATCCAACAATGCACATAGCAGGGAGCAGGGGCACAGCTGATGGGAGTTGATCAGCCCAGAGAAAATGGGTCTCCATTGACTCTGCCTCTAGCATATTGTGCTAATGAAGGCAAGATCCTAAATTTGATCCAAGCCTAAGTTAAATTATGAATTCATGTAACAAATAGCACTTGAGCACACCCTCTATACTGGCTCTATGACAGGTCTGTAAGTCGGTAATGACTAAGATGTGGTCCCTATCCTCAAAGGACTCAAGTCTAGTGTAGATCAGTTTAGAAACAAACAGTAAAATACAAGGTCTTGGCTCTGTTCCAAGACCAGATAGCATCATGAGTCCCGAGTCACCTCACAGATGAACAGTTTCTCCTAGAAGGAAATAGTTGACAAAATTGCACAGGAGAACACCTCAGAACCCAAGGCATCTTTTCATTGGCTTAACCTTGTTGGTGATAAGGCTGCATAAGTTAATGTTCACTGCTGTAACAGAAACTCAGAAATCCCAGCTGCTTAATGCAAGAGAAATTCGTCTCTGCCTCACAAAGCAGTCCAATGACCTTTCAGTATACAATCTGCCCTCTGTATCTGTGGGTTCAATCAAGCATCAGTTGAAAATATTTAGGGAAAAACCCAATTAAAAATACAACAATAAAAATAATAAAAAGAACAATACAGTATAATCACTATTTACATGACATTTGCATTGTATTAGATGGTATAAGTAACCTAAAGATTATTAAAAGTATAGAGGAGGATTGCCTAACAGGAGTCCTCAAACTACGGCCCGTGGGCCACAAGCGGCCCACTGAGGACATTTATCCACCCACCGGGTGTTTTTGCCACCGCTGCCTGTCCTGCTTAGCAGCCGACTTGTCCCTGGCCCACAGTCCGGCCCTCCAGTGGTCTGAGGGACAGTGAACTGGCCCCCTGTTTAAAAAGTTTGAGGACCCCTGGCCTAGGATATACGCAGCTATGACACCATTTTAAATAAGGGACTGGAGCATATGAGGATATCGGTTCCTCAGGGGTGGTGGAACCAATCCTCCCTCGACATCAAAGGACTATGCAGTGATCCAGGCTCCGTCTCTCTTCCTGCTCTGCCATCGTAAGCTGAGGCAGGACAGGGGAACTGCAGGGTGGAGAGGCCTCATTTGACTTGCAAATGAATGGCCCCTGCCACCTCTGCTCACCTTCTATTAGGAAATGGTCACACAGGGCCAGATGCAGGAGCTGCTGGGACCAAGGCAGTCCTTGGCTGGGGAGCTGCTCCTCCAATTTCACATCGCTGGGCAGTGAACTGTCTCTGCCACACAGCTGAGAATGGCACCAGGGGTCCCCAGCTTCCTCTTTTCTGCCTGCCTGGTGGTCACCCTTGTGTTTTGAGAGGAGAAATCTTTACACACAGGCTTTACTCAGAGGTTACTGGAGGCTTCGGATGGGAATGGGTGGGAAGAGAGGGGCTCTGACCTTTGTCGGGTCTGCCTCTGTCCTGCTCTCCGGAGCGAGCGCACCCCTCTTCCCAGCCTCCCTCTGCTGTCCCTTTTCCCTTCCCCAACCAGAGTCACTGATACATTTACAGGGCGCCCATTCAAGGCTCCCTGACCGATTCCCCATTTTGTGAGGGTTTTGGCTAGAGGGTGACAAGGCAGAGAAGGGACCTTTCATCAAGGCAGCTTCCTCCCGGGCTGTGTTTGCGGAGGCGGGCGGGAGGGGGCGGCCTTCTCCCGGGCTCTGGAGCAGCTCCGGGAATCAATCAAACCTGACAAAGGCCATAGAGCTGGGCCGCGGAGGTGTCCTCCCTTGGTGACGTCAGAAGCCTGCCGTTGCCACGGCAACTTCACCTGATCCGAAAGCCTTGGGCGCGCACGTGGATTTCAGGGCTCTGCTCGCTAATGACGAAGAGCTAAAAATGAATCTCACTGTCCCCAAAGAGCAACTTAATCATGAGGAGACACTACCCAGGACTCAGGCATCTGTGGGTGGAGACACCCGAGGGAGCGGAGGATGTTGGAATGACCTGAAGGACGCGTAGGGGACCAAGAATTCTTTCTTTTCACACAAAACCTTTGTGTTCTAGAAAAAGGAAACTGCTGGGCCGCCCTCTAACAGTGCTCTTCACTGGCGCTTGTTTCACTGGAAAGGTCTCATTGAATTACATGGCCCATTGCTCGAGATCCCTGGGCCAGGACCGGAGGGTTCTGGAAACACTACCGAGGTGGGCACTGCTAGGTGCAGGGTGGTAGAGGAGGGAACAGCCCCCACTCAAAGCCTCCAGACGCTTAGCTACCCACCTCCAACAAGCGCCCTTTTGCTTCCTGAGCTGTCTTTCTGTGCAGCATCGATCTGGCATATAGACAAGGAGCGGGACCTAAGAACTAGTAAGTGAGGAGGGCACAGAATCGCTTTAGTGGCCTAACACACGGACCTTTGCATTATACTGACCCAGGGGATCTTCCACTTCCCGGTTAGTTGATCTTGACACAATTAATTAACATCATTGAGCTTTGGGATCTTTGTAAAATGATAGCAGTATATGCGTCATGGGGTTTTAATGACGTAATGTATGTGAAGCGCTTAGCACACTGTCTGGCACACAATAGGTACTCAAACAAATGGTGGTTATTCCTCTTATTTAGAATACCTCTTAACGTGTTCCTAGTCCAGAGCTGCCATTTGCACACCCTAAGCCTTTGCAGACATTAGAAAAAAAAAAAAATCTCAAATGAACGCACTTGTGCAGGCTCCCAGATGCTTATGGCTTGGCAAATTGGAGCATGTTACCAAGAGCAGCCCTGGCCCTGGCCTATTTTGTTAGTATTTCACCAGTGTTCCTGGAAGGGAGCTTGGAAGAGTTAAATCTAATAGAAACATTAAAAGAATATCTGGATTAAGGTTCTAAATCTCTTTAAACACAGGGAATGAGGTGTCACTTCAGCACTGCTGGGTTCTGCTCACTTCCAATGACTGCCCTGTCTGTTCCAAGCTGTAGGCAGCAAAGGCAGTTAGGTTTTCTTCCTTCCTTCTTCTTCTTACTTTTTTAGACAAGCTTCCTTCTTGTTGTTATTGCTTTTTTAGATTATCCAGTTAAGCTGGCCCTGGATAACTTTTTATAGGTGACGTAGAATTTAGAAGAGTTCAATGCTGGTTCTGAAGCCCCCTGCTCAATGCTGGCTTCTTGAAGCTGTTTTTTGCACTGGGGTGCAGCCATGACCAGCATTAGAGTCATTTGCTCAATATGCATTTGCAGGGCAACTATCATACACCACAGCTCAGGCTGAACTCTGGCATATAATATTTTGGATATAGTCCCTATTCCTACAGTGCTTGCATTCTAGTAGGGGGAGCAAAAAAACCCGAGTGGTCATTTGGTCGTGTATGTTGATATGCCTGGTAATCTTTGATTGAATGCTAGACATTTTATATGAGCAGTTATAAAAGCTCTCACTGATGGTAACTTTCTCCAAAGAGAATTTGTTTTTGCTTCTAGTAGACTGTTATACTAGGGGCATATCACCTTATCCTGTTTGGGATTGAGATGATTCAGGGCTGTGTTTCAATTTTGTTAGGACTTACCTATTTGTTTTTCACCTTCACTTTTTGGAGATAGCCCTTCAAAGCCGTGCTTGCTCTTCAAATATGTTCTTGTTTTAATGTTTGGAATATGAATTTTGAGGTTATATGGCAAAGGAAAATTAAAGTTGCAGACAGAATTAAAATTGTTAATCAGCTGACCTTAAAATAGGGAGATTAATATAGGATTTTCTGGGAGGTCTCAATCAATCATGATTATCCTTAAAAGCAGAAGAGGGAGGCAGAAGATGAGGGCAAAGTGATGAACTATGAGAACTCTATCTTCTCTTGCTGGCTTTGAAGCAAGAGAAGGGCACAAGCTAAGGAATATGGGTATATTCCTTGGAAAAGGTGAGGAAGGGGCATTCCTAGTAGAGCCTCCAGTAGGAATGCTGACACCTTAATCTGAGTTCAGCGAAACTCTTCTCAGAATTTTAACCTATAGAGCTGTAAGATAATACATTTGTGTGGTTTTAAGCCATCAAATCTGTGGTTATTTGTTGCAGTAGGGAACTGATACAAGGGGTCCCAGCTGAAAGTCTTGAGTGCTTCCCAGAGGGTCCTCCTGGTACTCCTGAACTTCTTTTTTGTTTTCGTGGCTCTGTGAGACTGCTAAAATCTTTCCCTCTTATTTAATAGTTTCTGCTTGATGTTTACAAATCAGCAACTATCTGAAGAGCAAGAGATGTTAAGGATTCGGAATCACTTCCCTACACTTTCTGTCTCTTAGAGATCTGCTCCCTCAGGCTTGGGCTACATTGGTAGCCCTGAGTCCAAAATTTATGTCTCTCCTGCCATGTGACACTTAACCAGCTTCTCCGCAGGCAGCCTCGTGCTGCTTATAAATTAGCAGATATATATGACAATAAATAAATGGTGGCTATTGTGTCACTATGTCATTCATAGTTTAGGAAATCCTGGCTCAGCCTGGTCTGGGCAAGTCATTGCTCTTCTTGGGACCTCTTTTTCTTCATCAGTGTAATGAAGGTTTCAGAGGAGATGACCTCCAGGCTGTTTTCCAGATCTTGCTATCTCTAATTCTGAAGTCAACTTTGTGTATAGGACAGTACTGTGAGGGTTGGCTTTGTAGGGTCCATGACGTAGAGTCCCTTTGGAGAAAAGAGAGCTCCCATATACTGTTGGTAAGAGTGTGGACTGGGGCTCAACACCTGTGGCTTAAGTGGCTAAGGTGCCAGCCACATACACCCAAGGTGGCGGGTTCAAATCCAGCCTGGGGCCCGCCAAACAACAATAATGGCTGCAACCAAAAAATAGCCAAGCATTGTGGTGGGCACCTGTGGTCCCAGCTACTTGGGAGGCTGAGGCAGGAGACTCACTTGAGCCCAGGAGTTGGAGGTTGCTGTGAGCAGTGAAGTCATGGCATTCTACCCAGGGGACAGCTTGAGGCTCTGTCTCAAAAAAAAAAAAAAAAAAAAAGAGTGTGGACTGATACAGCCATTGTGAAAAATGGTACGGAGGTTTCTAAAGAAATTAAAAGTTGACCCGTCAATCCCTCTTTGGGGTATATTCTCTAGGAGATAAAATCACAACCTTGCAAAGATATCTGCACTCCTCTGTTTATTGAAGCATTATTCATAATGGCCAAGATATAGAACCAGTCTCAGTGTCCACAATAGATGAATGGATAAAGAAACACACACACACACACACTCTCTCTCTCTCTCTCATACAACAGAATATCATTATACTATTCAACCCTAAGAAAGAATGAGATCTTGCTATTTTGCCACGACATGGATGAGCTCGAAGGACATTTTAATTGAAATAAGCCAGAAACAGAAATAAAAATATTCCATGATCTCACTTACATGAGAAATCTAAAAAATAAGTTCAGGTATGCGGAGACAGAGAACACAACAGTGCTTGCCAGAGTCAGGTGGGAGATGTTGATCAGAGGGTACAAAGTAGCAGATGAATGGGATAAACACGTGTAGAGGCTTAATGTACAACATGAGGGCTAGAGATCATAAAATTGTACTGTATATGGGATTCATGTCAAATGAGTAGATTTTAGTTGTTCTTGTCATGATAGCAAAAAAAGGGTAATTGTGTGAGATGATGGATATGTTAATTTCTTCACTGTGCTAACCTTTTCACTCGATTTATTCTATAACATCCTGTTGTTTACTTTAAATATACACAATAAAATTTATTTAAAGGTGAAAAAAAGAAGGGTGGAGTCCTTGCCCCAAAAGTGCTTCCAGTAGAAAAAATATACCGAGTGGTATATTATGAGAAAATACAGAGCAGGCAGAGAGAAAAGATTTCAATTTGGGGCTAATGAAACAACACAGCTGAATGTTATGAGCTCTTGTGTCTAGAAAAATAACAACCGAAAGCTTCAATACTTTCTTGTCAGCACAGTTTGGTTAATTAATCCACGATTAATCAGGAAAGTTAATTGAATTCACAGAATTTAACGAACTAACATCGTGATGGATCTAGGATCCCGATGGAGTTGCAAGCTGTCTGACGTTGGTTATTTGCACAAGCTGTGATTCTGACCTGACAATTGAGTTTTTTGTAAGCAGTGTGGCAATTAAAACGCATGGCAGTTGGTTCCAGATTAAATAGGATGGAATTAGGTGGTATTTTGCAGGCTCTGCAGTTCAGTTTATTTTCTGGGAAGAGAATCAAGAAAGAAGAAAAAAAAAAAGCAATAAAAGCCCTAGATTAGATGAGCTTTGGAAAAGCAAGGACTCTCCAGGGAATTCTAGCTGTCATTTGTCTTTGCCTCCCCAGTGCTGTGGGTCAGTGCTTGGCAAGCAGTAGATGATTAGCTAGCTGAATGAACGATGAATAAATAAATGATTCCTCTATCCATCTCTGGGACACGTGTTCAATAAACTACCTTGTTCCAGGCCCTGAGATAGGTATTGACACTAAAATGTGACAACAAGCCCCAGTCCCTGCCTGGGGGAGTTCCCAGCTTAGTCAGGGTGGCTGTCCCCCAGCAAGCAATTTCACAAGATGTTTTTTGGTTTTTTTTGGAGACCTAGTTTCACTCTGTCACCTTCCCGTAGAGTGCCTGGGTGTCACAGCCCACAGCAGCCTCCAACTCCTGGGCTTAAGCGATTATCTTGCCTCAGCCTCCCAAGTGGGTGGGACTACAGAGGCCTGCCACAATGCTCAGCTTTTTTTTTTTTTTTTTTTTTTTGTAGTTGTCATTGTTGTGTGGCAGACCCTGACCAGTTGGAACCTGCCAGTCCCAGTGTATGTGGCTGGTGCCCTAGCCACTGAGCATAGGAGCCAAGCCCAATTTCACACAATTTGATGTAGTAAAACAGATCAGTGACAAGAATGGGAAGGGTTGGTGGAACTCAGGGGAAAGGCAAAGAGAAGAGTCTGAGGGAGTTTGGAGGCTTTCACAGATGAACAGATGTTGCCAGGAAGAGAACTGGGGGAAACACATTCCTTGGAGAGGGCCTGCTGTGTGAGAGGTGGAGAGGAATGAAAGCTGGGAGCTTCTGACCACTAGTGAGTGCCTTCCTGCAGCTCAGACGCATGGGAGGGAGCAGAGGATGGGACTGCAAGGGGTTGGAGAGAGGTTTGGAGAAGGAGTGAGAATGCCAGTTTAGGGACCCTTCATTTTATTCGGATCTAGTGGGGAGTCTGTAAAGGATTTTCTGTATGTGAACAACTGTGTCAGCTACGTGTTGTAGGAAGAATTCCTGTAAGTGGTTGGCGCTTATGTTGCAGGGGAGAGAGGCTCATGGCAGAGATTCTGGCCAAGAGTTGGTATTGACAGGCACAGTGAGAGGGCTGCAGGAGCAAGGGGAGGGCAAAAGTGCTGGCCAGGTTCATTTTTCTGAGCATCCTTTAGTCTGAAAATGGGAAAAATTAATGTCTGTTTCACGGGGTCATTTTATGGTTTTGATGAGAAATTGCATGCAGAAGTCTGAGCATATATTTCCTGGCACATAATAAACACTTGGTAAATATTAGCTGTTTATGATTCACCTGGAGGATGATTATAGCACCCTGGCTAAGGCAGCAGCAACAGCGGGGATGGAGCGCAGGGGAAGACAAGGAGAGACATTAGGAGGGGCCCTGCAGTGCTGAGTCATGCCCTTTCCCCCAGAGCTGAAGGCTGGTTTCCATTGCTTGCTGCTGCAGAGTCTGCTCTGCTGGTTTCCTTACAAAGCTCAGATGCCTTGGGCCATCCTGGACTCCCAGGGAGAGCCCCCCAAACTAAGTTAGTTACCAGCAAGAGTAACCCTGTGCTGGTCAGGGGCAGCTGCACTGAGCATCAGCTCACTGGGCCTGCTCTGGCAGGACCCCAGACATCTTCTACCTCCTGTGCTGTGGGACACATCAGCTCTGCTTTCCAGGGCAGCAGAGCCATGAGGGCCCTCAGCACAGAGGGCAGATATGATCCACCTTGATGCCATCTGCATGGGGAAGGAGGCTTAGGCGTGCAGAGCAGCTTCTGGAATCTCCAGTGGGTGCTGCTCACCAGGAGACCATGGAGGGACCCCTTGAAGGACCTCTGCCCTTTATTTTTCGATCTGAAGTCCCACCAGTAGGAACCTAACTGTTTGGATTTAAAAGCTCTTTGTTTCCCGTGGAGCGCAAACACCCCTGGCGCAGAGGTAGTATCCTTAAGGGAAGGGGTAACGGCCTTAATAGAAATAATAATGCTAATGGAACAGTTCATGTTTAAGGGGACCTGTTTAGTATCACTAAACACTGTGACAGTCATCTTCTATTCATCGCCTTATTTAATTGTTCTGATGCGGGGACTCAGAATACATCTTTGAGAGCAGCATGACACAGAGGATGAGAACCAGGCTGAGAGTGAGAACAGGAGTGAGGGAGAGGGGGCTGCTGGGTAGGTGGTGTTGGGTAGGTGTCCCTGGAAGGGAGAGAATGGGAAGAATGACAGGTAGAGGACACTCTGAATTCTGGCTGGAACTGCCCTCAAAATCATTGAATTTACACATTTACTCGTGCTGGGGGGGGGGGCGGGGGGCGGGGCGGGGGGGGGGGGGGGGGGGGGGGGGGGGGGGGGGGGGGGGGGGGGGGGGGGGGGGGGGGGGGGGGGGGGGGGGGGGGGGGGGGGGGGGGGGGGGGGGGGGGGGGGGGGGGGGGG
>CAUYQV010028721.1:0-17618 GCA_963574575.1 Galagoides demidoff | reverse complement strand
TCGAATCCCCAGCCCGGGCCCTCCAAACAACAATGATGGCTGCAACCAAAAAATGGCCGGGTGTTGTGGTGGGCGCCTGTGGTCCCAGCTACTTGGGAGGCGGAGGCAGGAGACTCGCTTGAGCCCAGGAGTTGGAGGTTGCTGTGAGCTGTGATGTCATGGCACTCTACCCAGGGGGATAGCTTGAGGCTCTGTCTCAAAAAAAAAGAAAGAAAGAAAGAAATGAATGTGAAATCTGAAACCCAACCAAGTAATCTTCTTCATTTTGGGGATTAAAATTGTGAAGGCATTCCTTCCTCTCTCTGTGTTCCTGCCTTTCTCTCTCTCTGTTAAAGTAGGAGGAGATGATTTCATTATTATCTCTGCACAGTTGATTGGTGACATCTGCTGCTTTGCCCTCAGCACCTCAGAAATTTCAAGGCAAATTAACGGCCAGATGGTTTTACCTGTTTAAAAACTTCTCTGGATGTACAGCCCATTTTAGCATAGTACTTTATGTCCTAAGGGAAAGCCAAGAGTAATTTAATGCCATTAGGCAGAGTAAAATTTAGAAAACACGGTCTATTTATTCCTTAAAATTCCCTTTTTTCAGGTTCCGTGTGCTCTTTTACTTTTGTGTAATGTATCATTGCTTCGTGATGCTGTTCCCCAGTCCGTGTTGACTGCTGTGAATATTGCATGTTTTTTTCCTCATTACCTTTCTGTAAAGTATTATTCTAGAAACTTTCCCAGCCAATTTGGCTTTACACGAAGAAGGTAGGGGCATCTGTATTTAAGAAGCAGCTACATGTGAATTTATGTTCACTAAATCTAAGTTTAAAAACCTAAAATTATTCCTAAAATTATTGAAGGTGAATCTTTTCGTGACAGTAATATTTCAAGTATTTTTCTAATAAAATGCATTCATTTTATGAAAATGATTAACCATCATAAATTAACAGAGAACATAAAAATCATCTGTGGGTTATCCTGGGGATTATAACTATTCATTCCAAATGCAATGACTGCTGAGCTCACCCTCACTATAAGAGAAAACACACACACATATGTATATGCGTTGTGTATTTTTAATATTTGAAGGCTATGTGTACATAAAATACTAGTGAATCAAAGAAATAATTTATGTTCGGCTCGGTGCCTGTGGCTCAATCGGCTAAGGCGCCAGCCACGTACACCTAAGGTAGCGGGTTCGAATCCCCAGCCCGGGCCCTCCAAACAACAATGATGGCTGCAACCAAAAAATGGCTGGGCATTGTGGTGGGCGCCTGTGGTCCCAGCTACTTGGGAGGCAGAGGCAGGAGACTCGCTCGAGCCCAGGAGTTGGAGATTGCTGTGAGCTGTGATGCCATGGCACTCTACCCAGGGGGATAGCTTGAGGCTCCATCTCAAAAAAAAAATAATTTATGCTCTTTTTGTCTATAATCGTAGTTTTTGTCCATGAGAGATAGAGTTATTAGATGTGCTTCCTATTCCTCTTGGCATTAATAGGCCCGATCTCTAATTCTACTATAGAATTTTCTTATCGTTCTAAAAATACAATACTCTAGGAAGGAAGGAATTCCAAATCTATATCCAGACATCACTGAAAAATGCTTAGCGAAAGGTACCAAGTTGAGTTTTCAGAAAAATGAATAGTGTTTGTTGTTCAGGTGCCACCTCTGAATCTCTCTCCTTGAACCAATAATTAGACCTGTAAAAGCTAGAAAAAGTATGCTACAAATAAATAGCTTATTTACTTCATCAAGCAACTGAATCAAATACCATTCTGGTTGGTCCCAGTTGGTCTGATGATTAAGAACGGCCACTTACATGCAGATCTACTGAGTAAATATTGGTGATACTCCCGAAAGATCTGTCTGGCAAACCAGTGGCTGCTTGGGGTATGAATCAGGAGCTCTTAGGACAGAAGCTTTTCTTTTTCTGTCACAATCAGAGTGAGTTACGAGTTTCTGCATAGTGTAGTCTCAAGGAGAAGGTATGGGCCTCATCAGTGAGACTGAGTTATGGCGGGAACCGTTTAGAAATCAATGCTGGCACAGATGCAGGAGCCGCGTAAGTGATGTACGTGCAGAATCTCTGGGGCCCCGTGTTCTCTCCTGTGCCACTAGTTACCACTCATCCCGTTGTGTGATTTCATGCTCAGACAGTTTAAGTTTATTTCTTTTCCCCTTATGCAAGCTGATAGATTGTGCTTTTTTCTAAAAACAAACCAAAAAAGTACATTTTAAAATTCTACTTTCAGCTTTGCTGTGGGTTAAGCTACCAAGCCTTGTTTGTCTTACCAAACGTTTGGCATAATTGCAGTTATATATTAAAATGAGTTACCTGAATGCCTCACAGTTAAAACCTGTTAAAATGGTACTTTGGGGGGAGTATTATACCCCTCTGATATTTAATTCGATTTTAACAGTGTAATGGGAGCGTATTATGTGTGCAATGGAATGATTCACTCTGAGCATTAAAGTGTAATGAGAAAATTCCTACCTCTAGTAAAATTTATGACAACGTCATGTCTCGGAATGGCTGATCAACTTCGAAAAGAACTATTATCTGCGGAGTAGACAACTGTAGTATATATTTATAAATTTTTAAAAGTCAATTCATGTAAAGCTAACATTGTAGGATCCTTATAAAATTATACTTGCCTATGATGGAATGAACCACGACAGAGGTATTTATTTGGTCCTTAAAGAACCGTTGTCATGTACAGACATCGTAACCAGAGATAGATATCGATAGTTATTGTCAGTAGATAAAACAGTTCCATCACTCCTGAGTTTTAGTTTCTTTTTTCCTTGTACTATATACAATCAGAAACATAAAGCTTCATAAAAATTTAGAACATTTAAAAAACACCAATGAGAGAGGAAGGAAAGCATATCAGTAGTTTGAGGTTTTTCTTCTTACCTCTGTTTTATATATTTAGAGCCTTCTGACTTTATTTTGTCAATGGCAGCAATAGAATAAATTCTAGTTGAATGGATTTTGGACTCAGGGTCCCTAGGTCAGAATCAGCTTTGTGATATTGGGCTTGTTACTGGTTCTTTAGCCTCTTATCCTCGGTTTCCTTATGAATAAAATGGGAATTCTAGTACCTGGTTCATACCATTTGTTGTGAGAGAAGAGAATATTACTGAACAAGAAGATCGATAAACAGAAAAAGAAATACAAAATGCAGAAAGAGTATGTGGTGCACATGGACATGATTAAATAAAGGAGCCGCACACATGGAACTGGGACCAATGTAAGTACATTTGTTATTCATAAAACTAACAGAACAGGCTTGGCACCTGTGGCTCAATCGGCTGGCTGGGGCACCAGCCACATACACCTGAGGTGGCGGGTTCAAATCCCCAGCCTGGCCCGCCAAACAACAATGATGGCTGCAACCAAAGAAAAATGGCCGGGCGTTGTGGTGGGCGCCTGTGGTCCCAGCTACTTGGGAGGCGGAGGCAGGAGACTCGCTTGAGCCCAGGAGTTGGAGGTTGCTATGAGCTGTGATGCCACAGCACTCTACCCAGGAGGATAGCTTGAGGCTCCATCTCAAAAAAAAAAAAAAGGAATATATACAGTATGATCTGGGAATAAGACAGAGGAGAATGCCAACAGGTGAAAAGTTAGGGAAGACTCCCAGAAAGTGACATTTGAGACCTAAAGATAAATAAGCACTAGCCAGGGAAAGGGAAGGGAGATGGGGGAGACGGGGAGACTAACAAGAGGGGAGAGGTGGAAGAATGTTCCAGGGTGAGAGTCAAGTTCGAGAAGACAACCCTCATCACTCAGCTAGGATTTTTAACACCAAGAAGCAAAAGATAAACAATAAAAAGGAAGGAAGGGTCAAATTATGTAAGTATGCCTTGTAAGTTACATCACTAAAGAATTCAGACCTGGCTCGGCGCCTGTAGCTCAAGCGGCTAAGGCTCCAGCCACATACAACCAGAGGTGGCAGGTTCAAATCCAGGCTAGGCCTGCCAAACAACAATGACAACTACGACCAACCATAGTCAGGTGTTGTGGCAGGCACCTGTGGTCCCAGCTGCTTGGGAAGCTGAGGCAACAGAATCGCTTAAGCCCTGGAGTATGAGGTTGCTGTGAGCTATGATGCCATAGCACTCTATCCAGGGCGACAGCTTGAGGCTCTGTCTTAGAAAAAAAAAAAGAATTTAGAACTTATCCTAGGAAGCTGTAGGCAGTTACAGAAAAGACTTAAGGTTAAGAAGATGAATAAAAAAAAAAAAAAGCACAAATTTAGAAAGATACCGCAACCTAACTGTGGAGAATGGATTGGACTAAGAGGGCCAGAGGGAAACGTCTGTCATCTAGATAGATGGAAGTGTCCTCATTAGGAAAGTGGCAGTAAGAATGACAGAGAGGATGAATTTAAAAGGTATAAATCAGTGAAGCGCTCATTACTAGAAATGACTTGATTCTCAAAGGCCCACCATTAGAAGGTTATACAGGGGAGCAAAAATCATCTTAATCTGAGGCTGGCTCTTCCCCGACCACATACTGAGAGAGCAACCCTCACCTGATGAAGACTTTGTCCTCCCTGGGAGAAGAGCATGCGTGCCCCTCCCAGACCAAACCACCAAGAGGTTTCTCATTCTTGGATGTTGCAAACATCGAGAGCACAACACAATTATAATGTAAGTAACATGAAAAAAAAAAAAAAGACTTGTGAAAAGAAATTGCACGTGTTATTAAAGATGAGTCCATTTAGGAGTTCAGTGGAGATTCTGCTGGGAACCACGAGAATCAGACCCATGTAGAAGGAGGAGCAGGGAGACTCAGACTGAGTTAAAGGAAGAAAAAGCAGCAGGGGCCAAAACCACTAGGAAGGAGAAGGAGCTGCACGTCAGTGGATTTGGAAAGGCCTCCAGGAAAACTGTGTAGACTCTGAATATATTCTGCAAAAAAAAATCCCCGTTCATGATCCTGCTACGAAAGTCAAAGATGATATAAAAAAGGGTCAGACAATTTTTTGAGAAAAAATGACAGGCCAGGGACGGCGCCTGTGGCTCAAAGGAGTAGGGCGCCGGCTCCATATGCCAGAGGTGGCGGGTTCAAACCCAGCCCCGGCAAAAAAAAAAAAAAGAATGACAGGCCAGGTGCAGTGGCTCATGCCTGTAATCCTAGCACTCTGGGAGGCCAAGGTGGGTGTATTATGTGAGCTCATGAGTTCGAAACCAGCCAGAGCAAGACCCTGTCTCTAAAAAAAGCCGGACATTGTGGCAGGTGCCTCTAGTCCCAGCTACTCAGGAGGCTGAGACAAAAGGATAGCCTGAGTCCAAGAGTTTGAGGTTGTATTGAGCTGTGATGCCACGGGACTCTACAGAGAGCAACAAAGTGAGACCGTCTCTAAAAAAAAAAAAAAAAGAAAGACAAACATCCAGCAAACACTTGATGTATTTTTTAACCTAAGGATCGATACATGGGAGTTGCAATTACTACCTAAATTAGCTCAACAGAAAACAAAGTGAGCTTTTTGAAAACTATTTTTGGTTTTATCCTTCAAGTTCAAGAACTAGTAACAGTTTTTTTCATTATTTTCTATATAGACGTAAACATCAAGGGAGTCTCTGTCTAATGAAAAGTAACCTTTGATAAGGTGCCGGCAAAGCAGTGCGTCAGTGACGTCGGCCGTGGATCCCACCGTGATCCCGCCATTTACTAGTTCTGCACCAGCACCTCATCTGACAGCTGGGAACACCACCATTTACTTTAAAAAAAAAAAAAAAAAAAAAAGACACAGTCTCATGCTGTTGCCCAGGCTCGAGTGCAATGGCAATATCATAGCTCACTGCAGCCTTGAACTCCTGGGAGCAAGCAATGTTCCCCTCTCAGCCTCCTGAGTAGCTGGGACTACAGAACATGCCACTGTGCCCGGCTAACTGCTCTTTGTAGAGTTGGGGGTCTCACTATGCTGCCCAGGCTGGTCACAAATTCATTACCTTCTGAGAAGTGAGATGATGCATGTGAAGAAGACCTTGGCAGACACCTGATTCTCCTGCAACAGGTCCCCCCAGCTACCAGGCTACAGAGGCCACTCAGTAATAACCTAGGTCATCTTCACTATGCCAATTAAATTAAAAGCTATTTCTTACGGTTGTCGCAAACAGACTGAAGTAGCAATGATAAAACAACAGAGACAATGTTTATGACCAAGACATGTTTCTGTGGAAAATTTGAGGAAGAAATAAGTATCTTATAAAAGTTTTTTTTTGTTGTTTTTTTTTTTGTGAGACGGAGTCTCACTATGTCACCCTGGGTAGAGTGCTGTGATGTCATAGCTCACAGCAACCTCAAACTCTTGGGCTCAAGCGATTCTCTTGCCTCAGCCTCCCAAGCAGCTGGGACTACAGGTACCCGCCACGACACCCCACTAGTTATTGTTTTTAGTAGAGACAGGGTCTCACTCTTGCTCAGTTTGGTCTTAAACTCCTGAGCTCTGGAAATCCGCCCACCTCAGCCTCCCAGAATGCTCAGATTATAGGCATGAGCCACCATACCTGGCCTTCTATCAAGATTTCCTCTGTAAAAAAGCAAGAAATGAGATCTCAAGCTTAATTACTGACTCATTCCTTGGTCGTAAAATGTTTTGTAATACCCCTTCAGAGTAGTCTTTAATTATCAAAATTTGGGCAGTGTCTGTTGCTCAGTGGGTAGGGCACTGGCCCCAGCCAAACTGCAACAAAAAAATAGCCTGGTGTTGTGGTGGGTGCCTGTAGTCCCAGCTACTCGAGAGGCTGAGGCAGGAGAATCGCCTAAGCCCAGGAGTTGGAGATTGCTGTGAGCTGTGATGGCACAGCATTCTACCGAGGGCAACAAAGTGAGACTGTGTCTCACAAAAAAAAAAAAAAGGCTGACACCTGTATAAGGAGTTAAACTATCAGGGCCTGGTGCGGTGGCTCACACCTGTAATCCCAGCACTTGGGAGGCCAAGGTGGGTGGATGCCTGAGCTCATAGGTTCAAGACCAGCCTGAACCAGAGCAAGATCCCATCTCTAAAAATAGCTGGGCGTCGTGTCAGGCACCTGTAATCCCAGCTGCTCAGGAGGCTGAGGCAAGTGGATTGTTTGAGCCCAAGAGTTTGAGGTTGCTGTCAGCTATGACACCACGCACTCTACCAAGGGTGACAAAATGAGACTGTCCTCCCTCCTCCAAATAAAAAGAGTTAAACTATCACCGTAACTTGTATCCTCTAGTTCCCATTCACCACACACCTGGAGAAGACCAAAGGGAACCTGAAAGGCTCTCTACTAAATACAGAAACACTAGCTGGGCACTGAGGTGGGCGCCTGTATCCCAGCCTAAGAGTCTGAGGTTGCTGTAAGCTAGGATGCCACAGCACTCTACCAAGGGTAACAGAGACTCTGACTCAAAAAAATAATAAAAATAAAATAAAATAATAAAATTAAAGTTAAATTTAAGTAAAATAAAATAAAGTATTAAAAAATGAGCTGAGCATGGTGCCGCACAAGGAAACCTGGAGATGGTCTCTTTCTCCCCAAACTCCTAATCACCGTCTCTGGCGTGGACTCCACCCCGAGCTCATGTGCTAATGTTTTGTGTGCGTCCTATTTCCCCTGCTGTGCTGTGAGCCCGAGAGCAGGGAGTGCTCAGTGTCCACAGAACGTCATCGAGGCTTTTTCCTGCTCCTTCCCGCCTCTCTTGTTCACACTGAACCCATTAATCAATCGGTGACTGTGTGCTCTGCTCTGTATCCTTTAACAATACTTTTAAGAAGCTGAAAACAAATTAAAATTACGGGTAAAGTGAAACAGCAAACGGGGTCCAAAATGTCTTGAAGTTAAACACAAAACAAGGTCTACGCTGTCAGCCAGACAAAAGGGGTCTGTGGGAAAGCAGGAGGGGTCCGGCCGAGGGTGTGAGGCCGTGGAAACGCTTTTCCTGAGCTCCCTCGGCCCTCAGAGTGGCCCGAGGTCCTTCTTCTAGTTCCCAAAGTCTCCAGAAGCAGCTGTGTGATTCAGTGTGTGCCCAACAACCCCCTGCACCCGGGTTCTGGTGGCTGGGAAGACACTTAGGCTGAGTCTCTCAGAATAGTGCTTATCATTATAAATCTGGGCAGTGGGGAAAGAGATGATAACTTGAAGGGCCTAACAGGCTACTCTTTATTCTTCCTTCTTACCACCCACCAAAAGTATGTCAGGGAGTATTTAAAAAAAAAAAAAAAAAACAGAACTTACTTTGAGCAGCCAAGTGAGAACTGAGTCACGATACGGAACAAATTTGTTCTTGTTTTTGCCCGCACTCTGATCTGCCAGGGCCGAGATAACCAGTCCAAGGGTTGTGAGGGACCTGCATGGGGCAACAACAAACGATGATAATCACAAGAACTGGAATATTCCCAACGTCACGTCAGCACAGAGATTGAAAACCAAGATGCCCTGCCCTGCGTGTACAGGGGCCCCTGTCAGCACTCTGCTGCTCAGCTCTGGGGCACAGAACTCTCCGCTGTTTAGAGCTGGTCCCTCTAATGTGACCTTAAGCAATAAAAATGCTTAGAACCCCCCTTTTTTTTTGGTAGAAAAAACATGAGCCATATATCTTCAGGTCAAGTTAGCAACATAAGGCTGGGCTCTGTGGCTCACACCTATAATCCTAGCACTCTGGGAGGCCGACATGGGTGGATCCCTTGAGCTCAGGAGTTTGAGACCACTCTGAGCAAAAGCGAGACCCTAGTCTCTACTAAAAATAGTAAAAAAAAAAAAAAAACTAGCCGGGTGTCTCAGCAGGCACCTATAGTCCCAGTTACTTGGGAGGCTGAGGCAAGAGGATCTCTTGAGCCCAAGAGACTGATGTTGCTGTGAGCTGTGATGATACCACAGCACTCTACCCAGGGTGACAGAGTGAGAGTCTGTCTCAAAAAAATAAAAATAAAGTAACAACGCAAATGCCACATATTCTTAAGAAAAGAAGCCACAAGTACAATATAATGATTAAAACACAGTACAAGGTAAAGATAATATAGTCAGCCTGAGTTACGCACATCCAACTTATGTACAACTCACACTTTCAAATTGGGGCTGTTATAGTAAGGCCCTGAGCTATAAACATCCAACTGATGTATGACTTGCACTTACAAACAGAGGCTATCACAGGGACTACCTGGAATGTACCTATTCCAGCTTACATACAAATTCAGCTGAAGAACACACGTCTACAGAACAGGTCTTGTCTGTAACCCAGGGACTGGCTACATCCATATAGTTGGGCAGCAGAAAGCACCTGGCTGAAGGTGTCCCATCATCTCCAGGTGGTTACTGACGACGGAATAGATTGCCACCCACAAGGAGGTCGCGATGTAGCTTGAGGGAGAAGCTCTAACTGTATGAAGGGCTGGGAAACCAAACATTCCTCTGCAAAGCAGCAGCTTCCCAGGACCAGGATAAAAACAGCAGCCCCAGCAGCGGTTAGAGGAGGGAAGGCCCAGTGGGGCTCATACGTGTGGGACTGGTTCAAACAGCAACACAGGGTGAACACCCACAGCTGCTCTGGGGGACCACTGTCTCTGTTCCCTTCTGCAGCTTAGACCAGCGGTTTCCAAGTGGGAAGGTGACTGGACCTCAAAGGAAACAGCATGCAGCATCTAGGGGCTGGCCTGTCACAGCCACGGGCGGCAGAAGAGGTGGCATGCATTACGGTCATCTGGGGGGGCTGAAGCCAAGGACGCTGCTAAACGTCCTACAAAGCACAGGAGCCCCACTATGAAAAGAATTCCCAGGCCCCAAACCTCGATAGGCCCCCTGTTGAGCCAGCCTGCCGGCCTCGACAGCCAGCCCCATCAGACATCCCAAGGCACGAGTGAGCTCAGGCCTGCAGAAGATACTAGGAAAAATTCCAAACTATTTATTCACCGTAGCCTTAATCATTCCAGAATCCACAGATTATTATTATTTTAACATCCACGGATGTTCCCTCATTTAGCGTCTACACCAATAAAGCTCTACACACAAGCTCCTGGGAAACCCACTTGTTAATGTTGCTCCCCTCCTTCAGCCTGTCGCCAGCAGCTCCGGTCTTCGTTGCCCGTTCACTGCCGGCTAAATCCACCAAGCTCAGTTTGCCCACTTTCTCCCCAGACGTCTACAAAATGAACAGACAAATACTAATCAACTGTTAAAGAATACAGAAAGTGGTGCCAAACGGGCTCGGGATCTGAAGCCTTTTGTTATGTACTACTATTTCTGAGTTATTTTCTGTTGCTATAAAATACTGTAAGAAAGCACACAATTTAGTGGTGGATACATACAACATTTACAAAACGCTACTAATCAGACAGAATAACTATCCCAGAAAAATAGTACCTCCAAAGAGGGATGTTGGGAAGGAGGCCCAATACAAATTATGAGTGCTTACAAGATATAAATTTTACCAAGATTGGAAACTATGCTTAAAATTTCATGAATATTTACCAACAGTCCTGAGACAAATACTTGAAAGTCTTACTGATATTAAAAAAAAGGTTAATCTATCCAAGTCACGGCACCAAAAAAAGAAAAAAAGGTTAATCTGGGCCAAGCATGGTGGCTCATGCCTCTAATCCCAGCATGCTGGGAAGCCAAGGTGGGTGGAGACCCCATCTCTACTAAAAATAGAAAAAAAAATTAGCCAGGCATTGTAACCTGTAGTTACCTAGCTATTTGTGAGGCTGAAGCAAGAGGATAGCTGGCACCCCAGAGTTTGAGGTTGCTGGGAGCTATGACACTATGGCACTCTAGCCAGGGCAGCAAAGTGATACTCTATCTCAGACAAAAAAAAAAAAAAAAAGCAGCAGCTCATAGCCTAACATCTGCTACTAGTTGTTTTGTAATTTCAGTAAGTTTCTTAGATATGGGCTTGGCGCCTGTTGCTCAATTGGCTAAGGCGCCAGCCACATATACCTAAAGTGGCGGGTTCGAATCCAGCCCGGGCCACCAAACAACAATGACGGCTGCAACCAAAAAATAGCTGGGCATTGTGGCGGGTGCTTGTGGTCCCAGCTACTTGGGTGGCTGAGGCAGGAGAATCGCTTGAGCCCAGGAGTTGGAGGTTGCTGTGAGCTGTAATATCACAGGACTCTACACAGGGGGACAGCTGAGGCTCTGTCTCAAAAAAAAAAAAAAAAAGTTCCTTAGGTCTGCATAGCACTCAATAGAATGGGGTGTTCAGGCCTGGTGCAGTGGCTCAGTCCTGCAATCCTAGCACTCTGGGAGGATGAGGTAGGTGAATCATTTGAGGTCAGGAGAAAGAGATCAGCCTAAGCAAAGTGAGAAACCATCTCTGCTAAAAATAGAAACTGGGGGCAGCACCTGTGGCTCAAAGAAGTAGGGCGCCGGCCCCATATGCCAGAGGTGGTGGGTTCAAACCCAGCCCCAGACAAAAACAGCGAAAAAAAAAAGAAACTGTGCTAGGCATGATGGCTCATACCTGTACTCCCAACTACTGGGGAGGCTGAGGCAGGAGGACTGCCTGAGCCCAGGAGTTTGAGGTTTCTGTGAGCTATGACTCCATGGCACTCTAGCATGGGGCAACACAGTGAGAATCCCTCTCAAAAAAAAAAAAATAAGTTATCTGACTTCTATAAAATAGAAGAACTCTAGGGCTCAGCACCTGTCACTCCGTGGTTAAGGCGCCAGACACATGCACTGGGGCTGCTGGGTTCAAACCTGGCCAGGGCCTGCTAAACAACAATAACAATAACAAAAAAATAGCTGAACATTGTGGTGGGCACCTGTAGTCCCAGCTACTCGGGAGGCTGAGGCAAGAAAATCGCTTAAGCCCAAGAATTTGAAGTTGCTGTAAGCTGTGATACCACAGCACTCTACCAAGGGCAACATAGTGAGGCTCTGTCTCAAAAAATAAGTAAATAAATAAAATAAAATAAAAATTCTCAAAAACTCAAACCACTTTCTAAAGTTTTTTATCTTATTCACATATAATTCCTTTTTTTCATAATTTTGGGTATTAGATTTATGCAGATTTATATATTATGAATATACTACATATACACATATATACTGATATTTTCCTTTATCAAAGATGTCTGTTATCAATTCATTAACAGATTTTTCTTTCTTTTTTTTTGAGACAGAGTCTCACAATGTAGCCCGCAGTAGTGTGCCATGGAGCACAGCTCACAGCAACTTCAAACTCTTAGGTTCAAGCAATTCTCTTGCCTCAGCCTCCCAAGTAGCTGGGACTACACACGCCCGTCATAACATCCAGCTATTTTATGTGGCAGTTGTCATTGTTGACTTTAGCGGGCCTGGGCTGCTTGAACCTGCCAGCTTAGGTGTATGTAACTGGAGCTCTATCCATGGGTGCTGCCCATGTAACAGATTTTTTTTTTTTTTTGAGACAGGAGCCTCAAGCTGTCCCCCTGGGTAGAGTGCCGTGGCATCACAGCTCACAACAACCTCCAACTCCTGGGCTCAAGCGAGTCTCCTGCCTTGGCCTCCCGAGTAGCTGGGACCACAGGTGCCCGCCACAACGCCCAGCTATTTTTTGGTTGCAGCCGTCATTGTTGTTTGGCGGGCCCAGGCTGGATTCGAACCTGCCACCTTGGGAGTACGTGGCTGGCGCCTTAGCCACTTGAGCCACAGGCGCCGAGTCGTAACAGATATTTTATACATATATTTTGTATAAAAAACAATAGAAGAAATATAGGAAAACAATGTCAAACTCTACAAAGTGGATCATTTTTAAAACTTTCCTTTAAAATATGTACTTTACAGCCGGGAGTGGTGGCTCACATCTATAATCCCAGCACTCTGGGAGGCAGAGACAGATCAATAGCCTGAGCTCACAAGTGTGAGCAAGAGAGAGACCCCCGTCTCTACTAAAAATAGAAGTAGTATCTAGGCGTCATGCTGAGCCAGGAGGATCACTTGAGCCCAAGAGATTGAGGTTGCTATAAGCTACGATGACACTACAGTACTCTACCCAGGGCAAGAGAGTGAGATTTTTGTCTCAAAAAATAAAATAAAATAGGGCGGCGCCTGTGGCTCAGTGGGTAGGGAGCCAGTCCCATATACCGAGGGTGGTTGGTTTGAACCTGGTCACAGTGAAACTGCGACCAAAAAATAGCCAGATGTTGCTGCAGGAGCCTGTAGTCCCAGCTACTCGGGAGGCCTAAGCCCAGGAGCTGGGGATTGCTGTGATGACACGGCACTCTACCGAGGGCAATAAAGTGAGACTGTCTCTAAAAAGTAAATAAAATAAACTAAAATATAAATATACATTTATATTTCCATAAACAAACATGCTGCTAGTAAGGATAATACAGCTTCCCAAGTCAAAAGTACTTTTGGTTTAAAATAAAGTCTTCAGTATGTTTTTTGTTTTATGCAGAAAAGGAAATAGGAAACAAAGACCTTTTTGTTGTTATATTAATCTTGTTGTGATGGTAAAAGAAGAAAAATATGCTTTCAGCAAACGAAAATCCTGCCAAAACACAGCAATCTGCCAGGGTGATTGTTTTAGCTTCTGGTATTTGAAACTGATGCACTGAGGACAGACATCACAGCAAAACATGTAAAACTTTATATAAAAACAGGGAGGAAGGGCGGCACCTGTGGCTCAAAAGGGTAGGGCGCCAGCCCCATATGCCAGAGGTGGCGGGTTCAAACCCAGCCCCAGCCAAAAATAAATAAATAAATAAAAATTAAAAAAAAATAAAAATAACAGGGAGGAAGGTTTGGCACCTGTAGCTCAGTGGCTAGGGCGCCGGCCACATACACCAAAGCTGGCAGGTTCGAATGCGGCCCAGGCCTGCCAAACAATGACAACTACAACCAAAAAACAGCTGGGCTTTGTAGCGGGTGCCTGTAGTCCCAGCTACTTGGGAGGCTGAGGCAAGAGAATTACTTAAGCCCAAGAGTCTGAAGTTGCTGTGAGCTGTGATGCCACGGCACTCTACCCACATGGTCGCCATCACAGTGTGAAGCCCAAACACAGTTCTGGCTACGGCAGAGACTGAGGGCCGTCAGGTGCTTGACAGAAACAACTCTTTATTCCTGCTTCCTGGATCACAGACATGGGGTGTGCCTTGAACTCACAGTTCTCATGGTATCCTCAGAGGTGGCACCAGCCTTGGAGACCAGATCTGTGCTGCTCTGGGAGTTATTCCTAGAACTTCAGTCTAGAACTCACTCCTGCTCAGGTGTCCCAACAACTCATACCATCAAATCCCTCTATTAAATCCCTATTTATCTGGAGCCGCTTCTGTATCTCGTCCAGAGTCTTAATTGACTTGGTCTAGCCGGGATCCCCCCCTCCCCCAGTTCATTACAGTCAGATAGCCAGGACTTCAATTCATTCCACTTTAGAAATTTGAAAGGTGGCCCGTCTGAACACCTACCCCAGACTTCACATCATAGAGCGTGTGCGTGAGGGTGATTTTGAAAACCGCGTGGGATCGGCTGCTCTCCTCGTTCATGTTGGTGGCAGCCACAGTGCGAGATTTGTTACCCTCAGACATCAGAGACTCAATATCCTACGTGGAAACAAATCAGAGACACGTGTTTCAGCATTTGTGTGAGGAAGATTCAAACTCTGCTATCTACAGAACGTATTACAAGCTTCACCGCTTAGTCAACATCTGGAGTTTACATTTTGATTTTCAACAAACCTTAAGTCCCAACACTGCTGCTGAAAACCCAAGGTGCATTATCTTCTATAGGGACCGCTTTGACTCAGAATTTTAAAAGTTTGGAAGCTATGCTTTTGAATCGCACAAGAAGGACAAATACACCACGCCCATCACTTAATTCAGAAATCTGGAAAAATTTCATTTCTTCAATAAAGCAATACAAGTACATTGGTTTTTGCTTTTTTTTTTGGAGTCGGAGTCTCAAGCTGTCGCCATGGGGTCATAGCTCATGGCAACCTCCAGCTTGGGCTCAAGCGATCCTCTTGACTTAGTTTTCCTATTTTTACTAGAGATGGGGTCTTGCTTTTGCTCAGGCTGATCTTGAATCCGTGAGTTCAAGCAATCCACCCACCTCAGCCTCCCAGAGTACTAGGATTAGAGGCATGAGCCACCACGCCCTGCTGTAATACAAGTAAATTGTTAAAACAGATTACAGAAATATGTAAAAAAAACAAATAAAAACAACCTGTAATTCCTTCACCCAGGCACATCACAAACTACCATATCTTGGTATGTATCTGACCAGACCTGCTATCAAAAATGTCAACCTCCAGAGGTTGATTTTGTGCATGGATTTACCATCTGACTTCTATTATTCCTAAAAAAGAAATAGTATGACCAGGCGTGGTGGCTCAGGCCTGTAATCCCAACACTTTGGAAGGCCAAGGCAAAAGGATCACGTTAGCCCAGGAGTTCAAAACCAGCCTAGAGAACATAGCAAGACCCTATTTCTACAAAAATTTTACAAATTAGCCAGTCATGGTGGTGCACATCTATACTCCTTGGGAGGCTGAGGCTGGAGGATCACTTTAGCCCAGGAGTCCAAGGATGCTGCAATCTATGATCAGGCCGCTGTTCCCCAGACTGAGCAGCAGGCTGAGACCCTGCCTCTTAAAAAAAGAGACAGTATAATAGAAAAATCATAGGATATCCATTATTAAAATGTTACAAGCTCGGTTACTTAACCAGTCTGGATTTCAGTTGCATTAATAACAATACAGAGCTGTAACACCCTATCCACCTTACAAAAATTTGACTCAGGAACAAGAAAGAAGATTTGTGAGAAAAGCTGACTCATTGCCTCCCACTGCCCAGTCTTCTCTTCAGCAAAAGAGCCCAATCTTTTAAGCACCTCAAGGCAGAGTTGAAAGACTACATTTCCCAGATGCCCTTGCAGCTCAGTCTGGCCACATGACTTAAGTTTAAGCAAATCAGATTGAAAGTGTAACACAGGCTGTCTGGGAATACTCCTGGGAGGGAGTAGCATGCTACCCCATGTTGGTTCTGAGCTATCTTGAACCAGGAGAACCTGGGCATCACCACAGCTCTCTATGTGGAGTGCTGGAAGGATTCTACATCCCTAAGAACATCTTTGGAGCCACCATACCAGCCCTAGAGAGTGTACCTCCATCTTTCTTTCACATGAGAAGTCTTGTTTAAATCACCACTCATGCTTTGATTCATTCATTCGAATGCACCTTGAGGGCACCCACCATATGCTAGGTACTTTCTAGACACTAAGGCTACATAACCAAAAAAGGAAAAGAACAGATAATAACCCACGTTTTAAAAACCTAAATCTATTTTTCTGTTACATGGAACTAAACATAATCCTGATATATGTGAGAAAAACTCTGAAGACCACAGAATTCTATTTTGCTGTATAAATGAAAGAATAATGTTTAAGAAAAAAAAAATCAATACTATAAAAACCTCAAAGGAAAAAAAAAACATTAACTAAAAAAGAAGTATAAGGAGGCCACAGAATGGAAACAAATTACAAAAGGTAGAAGTCATAATTTTCTAGATCCATTCCACATCCCTTTTAGATCCACTAAGTTGGTAAACCCTGAGGTTTATTTATTAATAAAGCTTCATCCTACTCATTTTACATTTATTCACTGGTCTCTGTCTCTCTTTAAGATTTTTGTAAGTGATTTTTTATTAAGTAACTCTATGGCAAATTTTTTAAAACATTAACAAATTAAACCCCCCTCCAAACTTTGCTGCAGTAAATTTAAGTATTTCACATAAAAGATGTTGTTACCTTGTAGCTTGTGACAGCCAGTTTAGAAAGTCCATCAACATAGGGCCCCAACACACTATGTTCCCTGACTTTCAACGTCTGACGGCTTCTGTTCATCAAAAACAAAGAAACGATTTTTTTTTTTAACAATAACTTGTTTTTAACAGGACTCCACTGTGCTCCAAAAAAATATAAACTGAGTTCAAGAAAGATTCCAAACAAGTAAACCCAACTGACTTGATCTCCAAAGAATTTAAATAAACTTTAAAATCGTCGCTGGAAAGAAAACTTCATAACTGGTGAAATATCACATCAGGCTGAAGGGTACACCGTGGGATGTCTATTTGCTCCCACAAAGAATGCAGAGTCAAACAAATAGGAACAATCTACTTGTCTTATCACAGAATGTGGTACCAAGCCCAGAAGCTCCATAAATGTTAACTATGCAAAAAAGAACAGCCACAGCCAGATTTCAATCACGAATACAGACAGACAGACAAAAGACAATGAACTGGATCTAATAATTCTTTAATAACAAGGTCGCAAGGCTGTTTTAACACTAGAAAAAAGATTCATGCGGCTAGGCGCCTGTGGCTCAATCGGCTAAGGCACCAGTCACGTACACCTAAGGTGGCGGGTTCGCATCCCCAGCCTGGGCCCCCAAACAATGGGCCCCCAAACAACCAAAAAATGGCCAGGCGTTGTGGCAGGCGCCTGTGGTCCCAGCTACTTGGGAGGCAGAGGCAGGAGACTCGCTTGAGCCCAGGAGTTGGAGGTTGCTGTGAGCTGTGATGCCATGGCACCCTACCCAGGGGGATAACTTGAGGCTCCGTCTCAAAAAAAAAATTTTTTTTTTGCCTGTTCTAGAATTTTATATAAGTAGAAGCATGTACTAAAGACTCCTGGGGGGGGAGGCAATAGGCAATCTTTTCCATCCTT
>CAUYQV010028720.1:0-114241 GCA_963574575.1 Galagoides demidoff | reverse complement strand
TTCTCTATGTGGTAGAGGGCTGTGGGCACTTAGGAAGTGTCCCCCTTACCTTGCTCTGGCCCCTGGTGTACCCTGTCAATGTCTCATATTCGACAGCCTCAGCCTCGCTGCATCTGCGACCCAGAGCCCCTGTGTGCCTCCACTAGCAGCAGGGTTGAGGGGAACCTTTACCTCTGACCGAGGTTTTTTACACAGGAACAATTGGAAGGGTTGGCTTGGTTTTCATCTGGGTCACAGAAGTGAACTTTCCCACCTCTTGCAAACAGAGTCACACCCAAGAACACTTTTAAGTCAGTGAGTGACCATGCAGAGGTGAGGCTTTCTAATTTCTAAAAGTTAGACTGAGATGGCAGCACAGGTTTTCAGGGCCATTGCTACTGGGTACAAAACCCCATTCCTCTGCCTTCTTCCTCTGCCAAGGGAGTCTCTCTGTGGTTTCAAGGTGAGACGTCACCTGCTCATTTGGTCAGTCTCCACTCTCTGGGCTCTGGGCCAGGGGTCTCTCTCTTCTCCTCATCCAGTACTTTTTCATCACTTGCCTTTAAATTCCACTAAGCCCAAATATATTCCACGATGGTCTTGATAAATAATTCATGCTAATGTACTAATGGTATATACATTGTAAACGGGAGGCCCCCTGGAGCAAAGCTCTGCTTTTGTAATCTACCCACTTAATGATGTGATGTTGCTGGGAAAACAAAATTTCAGCTTATATCCATCTCCCCCACCCCCACCCTGACTAACTTTTCACGGGCAGTTGACTAACCAATAGGAGGGCAGATTTAGTTGTAGAAAATTCCATCATGAAAATAATCATTTGCTCCATGCCTACACTCACCTTCCAAGGGGTCAGGCTTCCGAAACGTTTTTTTCTAATCAGAGTTTTATGGTCTTAGACGACACAGCACTTGTGTGTGAAGCAGGGCAGACTCTTAGCCTTGCAGAAGGTCAGGGGCCGTGGCAGTGTCCCCTCCACATCTCCACATGGGTCCCGCAGGGCACACGATACCCGGTGATCAATGACTATGATTCAGTGACTGACTACACTGTTAACAACAGCAAACAAACAGCACAACAACAACAGAAGAAAAACTCAAAGACACAAACCGAAACAAAGAAAATAAACATTTTATACATTTCATACCCAAGACTTCAAGCTTCTTCACAGAAGTTTACAGAATGATTTGACCTGACATTGACGAAGCAGGTCTTCTGACGATGAGGAGAGAAAACAATATGAAATTCCACCTAGGAGGATAAAAATATATTTTTGCAAAATGTAAATGCCGACTCTAATTGCTGGTTCTAAGTTGACAACATACAAGCAATAGTGGCCCTTTTTTAGGCAAAACACATATCCATTGAACAAGTACTGAGCACCTACTGTCTGCAGACTCCGCCTCAGGCCCTGGAATCCATCCCTAAGCCAAACAGACCTAATCCCATCTCCTTACCTGCCAGCCGTGGGGCATATGTGGAAGACATAGGCACTGCTGTTTACTGAACACCATTCAGGTGATGGAGACACTTACAGCCCTGACTCAGGCATTACAAAAACTATCCATGGAACAAATACATTTGTACACCCTTCATATTTTGAGGTAAAAATCCCTGAATTCTACAGCCTGTAAAGTGGTGGGCAGTCTTCAAGGACACACAGCTGAGAGTGTGAACAGGGGCTGTGAGTATTCTGATGGGGAAGGGACAGGAGAAGGTGTGGGACCAGCTGGGGAGAGGGCGCATGGGGCACAGAGAGCAGACTGGCCAGGATTCCATGTCTGGAGTGTTCCAGGGAGGCCACTGGGAATATCAAGTGGCACAGAAACAGGAGACCACAGGATCCAGAAAGGACAGGGCTGCAGAGGCCATGTCCAGGACTGTATAAGAGGACTGTCATTTTGGTTTTGTTGGGAGCAGACTGCAGGAAGGCAGGCTAAAGCAGAGACAGCAACAGTTCCTAAAACACCACCACAATAATCCAGCCAATAGGTGCTGGTGCCTCCATCCCGTGGTTGCCATGGAGATGGTGAGCCAGGTTAGACCCTGGCTGTCTTTGGAAGGTGGTGCAGGAGGCATCCGGTTTAGGAAAGGTTTAGGAACAGTGGCATGTGGTCTGCCTCTTTGGTCTGTGGCTTAGGTAACTACAAGGTCATTGACATTTTTGAGATGAGGAACATGCAGGTAACTGGCTGAAGGGTCAAGAAGGGCTAGAACCTTGCAACCTCCTGCTATGGTCATCTATGAGGTTTAGGCCAATGTAAGCCACCCCAGTGAAGGTCAGGTCTCACAGACCCTATCGCAGAAGCTGGAATGGGGCCAGGACACATATGAACATGTCCTGGTGAGGCGAGAGAGCCATTTAGCCTTAACTTGGCTTTCTATCTAAATGGGCCTATTGTTGTTTGTCTACTTTTCCCAGCACCGCTCCTGGGCCTGGTCCGATTGGCTGTGCTTCCCTGACCCTCTGCATCAGGTGTGTGGAGCATGGAAGGCAAAATGCCCCAACCCACCACCAAGCCCCCCAGCTGCCGGGACCTCTGCACAGAGCTGCCCGCCCACACCCCACCCCACTCAGGTAGGCTTGGTCAGTGCCTGCCACAGGTCAGTGCTCCCAGCTGGGCTTGGGGAGCTGACCTGGGGATGAGGGAAAGTCAGGGCTGTGGCTTCTTCGGGGAATATGACTGGGGTGGTGACGTCGTTTCCCTGTGCTGAATTCCCTGCATAAGAGAATCATTTTATGAAAGCCTGATAGTATATTCCTGGAGAAACCTCAGAAGGCCAGCATGCTTTAGGAAGGTTAAAAAGGATTACATTTTAGGAAAGGATATTTTGTTACATACACGCAAACCAACCACTTTCCCTGCATTGGGAAGGAAGCTCCTGTGTGTTTCTAGGTTGTAGGCATGAGATGAACACTGCATCACAATCATTTTGGCCACAATATGTTTCTTGTTAGGAGTGAATGTATAGATCCCAGCTAGAATGAAGGAGAATGGGAGGAAAAATGGAAGATTCCATGAGGGAGGGTTCCCACTGCTTCTTGATAAAGATCAAACAGGAGATTGAAAAACTCCTGAGTTGAGTACCGAGTTTCCCGTGGGGCCAGTTGTAATTCCAGAAGGCAAGGCTAACTGCTTGTCTGGCTTCCTACTCTGCTCTCTGTAACTCTTCTCAGGGAGGCGAAAAGTCACTTTAACAGAGCCTCAAACATTTTGTCACAGTCAAAGGCAGGATTTGAGGGCAAATCTCTGTTAGCTTTTATATAGATAAGCTCAAAATTTCAACAAGATAACAATAAAAGTATATTGTAGCTACTGTCCTACATGGATTGAGGGTTTTGATTGTTGGTGGGACAAGAGGAATGAAGGCTGAGGACTCAGGCTGATGAAAGCTCTGACATATTCAATTTGCATTTCCTGAGGTCCTCCCGGGCATCACCTCCCTGGGCTGGAGAAGAGCACATGGAGAAAACAGGCCTATTTTAACCTTCAGTGAAAATCATTTTATGTAATACTTCCTAACACAATGGGCACATCCAAATATGGTGATAACAAAATGTTGAGGACAGGGCAGAAAAGTAACCATGGCACGTATCACCAAGGCAACCCAGATGGCAAGAGGACCGTTCAGCTGTAATTTTGCCTGGGTAACCATTTACTCCCATTGTCTTTGCTCTTAATAAATTTTCATTCATTATTGCATCCTGGGCTTATTGACAGATGTGTAGATTATGTTCCATATATTTTCGAGCTGGGGAGAAAAAATCAAAGCATAATAAGACAATAGCTATCAGGCCTCAGGGTTTGGGGAGACAGCTCCAAAGCTTGGCTCGGTTTTCCTCTGACCCGTTGAATCTGTGTTCTGTGTGTAGAAGTACGTTCAGAAAAGCACACAGTTGAAATCTGGATGTGATCTTACTTCCATCTACCAATTTTTCTTTTATCAGATTTGACCTCATTCCTTAGTCAAGCAAAAGCAGGGGAAAGAAAGGTAAAGAAAAGAAAAGAGAAGAAAAAATGACATTTGAGAACAGTATTGAACCCAGAAAGAATCTGTAAAAAAGAAGTGAGTTTGAAGGGGCTGCTGGTAAGTAAAGCAACTTCAGAGCTTTCCTAACTTCTTCTCAGCTGATAGACTCACTTCCTCCTCTAAGGGCCCCGTGAGTAACTACGTCACGGGCAGCAATGCCAACTCACAGCTCCTATGGCTCTATTCTTTGTGTGTTCTTCTCACTGTCTCTTCTCTTCTGTCTTTGAGGTACTTTGATCACAGCCCCAGACTGACCTGTCAGGACTGATCAGAATGTATGTGCCGTTCACTTAACCAGCAAGGGCAGCAGAAGGCCTGCAGCTGGTCTGTGTAAGTACAGGACGGAGAGCAAGGACGGTTTCCTCCCTGCTGACATTCCAGGCCCCTGCGTGGTGATCTGAAGCCTGTGGATCTTCTTCCATCTCCGGTTATGTCCAAACCTGGTACAGTGCATCCGGAACACAAAACGTTCAAATACCGTCAGGATGCACACACTAGCATCGTATTTCATGCTGAGCATTTGGATGGAAAAAGATAAATTCTAAGAATTTACATAAGGTACAGAGATTCCTTTTATACATCCAAAAAATCCAAGTGGGAATAAAATAAAACTTTTGATTTCTCTGTGGAGAATGGATTATTTTTCTATTTCTTACATGCAGTTTAAATTTGAAATTCTCCTTTAACCCCACATTGCCATTTTTTTAGTATAAGCCATTTGAAAGAAAATCATTGCAAACATGTTGTAAATTTTTACTGCTTTCAAAATCAGTCTCCACAGAAAATATTTCGAGGTCAGCACTGTAACGCATTATGTACAAAACTCTCAAGTCTCATTGAAATACGTGGGTCCCTTTGTCAACTGGCCCCAAAGCTAATCTTCTCAAGGTCTGGCCTTTGGTTTCTGGCAGTGTGTGTTGTGGCCGTTGCTGTTGAGGAATGGTGTGTTTGCTTTCATAGGAACGGTGTGTTTGCCTTCACGGGAACAGTATGTTTGCCTTCACAGGAACGGTGTGTTTGCTTTCATGGGAACGGTGTGTTTGCCTTCATGAGAACGGTGTGTTTGCTTTTACAGGAACAGTGTGTTTGCCTTCACAGAAACGGTGTGTTTGCCTTCACAGGAACCGTGTGTTTGCTTTCACAGGAATGGTGTGTTTGCCTTCACGGGAACAGTGTGTTTGCCTTCACGGGAATGGTGTGTTTGCCTTCACAGGGATGGTGTGTTTGCCTTCATAGGAACGGTGTGTTTGCCTTCACAGGGCCCCTCCTGCCTCCTGTTGCCTCCCCTCCACTGTGGCCTTGACTCTTGGGCATTAGAATCAGAGGCAAATTAAAACTGAGGGCTGATCATGAGCCCTCAGAAAGGTATCAGACAAAATGAGCAGGGACTCTGGGGTAGAATATGCTACTGCCCAGCAAATGTAACATTATAAAGACCAGGCAGGCCAGGCCCATGGGGGTGTTTTTGCTTTGTGTTACACCAGGGACTTAGCTTGCAGAATTCAATTGTGGTTTTAGGTTAATGGAATTCACTTTAAAGAAAAACTTTATTGACCAGGAGATGACATTTTCATGTGAAGGAAGTATTACTATCCCATAAATCACACTATTTTTATAAGAAATTTGGGTAACTTTTATATTAAGAATATTTAAGCCAACTTTATTGCAATATTTTGAATTATTAGCTGAGGTGATATGAAATTGTTGGATATGGAAGAATTAAGTACTTTAACATATTTTAAATAATTTGCTTCAATTAAAAAAATGGCTGGTAAGGTTATAATGTAGTGTTATATGACTTAGAGCTGCCACACATTATAAATGCATTTATTTAAATAACTTTAAATGTATTAGTAACAATTTTAAGTATAATAGTTATATTTTAAAGAGATGTTGAGCTCTGATTGTGCAATCATTTAGCCATCATCCTTTTTTCTTATTGGGAAGTCTGAAGTTCAGAGAGATTCATTGACCTGCTAAAGATCACATTGCCTTCTGTTGTGCCAAAGCCGCCCGCACCCTGATTATTACTATGTTCCAACATAGCATTTGTTCTTCTGAAACACATGGACTTCTTTAAGGAAGAATAGTACTTCAAATTTTGTGCAAGTACAGGTTTTTTTAACAGATATTTTGAGTTGCAATTTTTTTTCTGTGTTTTATTGAGTTTCCAGAAAAGGGAAATTGTTTTATTTTAAATCGAATTGAACCTGAAAGTGGGTAGAGAAATCATACTAGAGGGACAGTGGAGGGAAAGAAGGTGAAAGGGGGGAGGGGGAGGTTCACTCTAACACATCATCAGAAATAATCAAGGGTCTATGGCAGTGGTTCTTAACCTTCCTAATGTCCTGATCCTTTAATACAGGTCGAGAACTGCTGGTCTACAGAGTCCACATATCCCTGTCAAAAATACCACTAGCTTTTTTGCAAAAACTAAAAAAGATTTCCAAAAATTCTTATGGAAATGCAAAGGACGGAGGATATCCAAAACAATCTTGAAAAAGAACATGTTTGTATGATTCACGGGTCCTGATTTCAAAACTTCCTATAAAGCTGCAATAGTCAGGACCCAGCAGTGCAGATCTGAGCATGGACGCACAGATCAATGGAACAGAACTGACAATCCAGAAACAAACTCTCATATTTAGGGGCAATTAACTTTATTTTAGATTAATGTGAGAACGCAAACAATTAGGTTACGATCTTTGCATTTGTTACAAAGAGTCCCTGTTGTACACGTGTCCCACACCCAGGTGTGCCCTGTACCCTGACACTGGGATAGGCGATTGATTTTCATCAAGACTGCCAAGACCATTCAGTCGGAAAGAATAATCTCTTCAACTAATGGTGCTGGGTTCAACAGCTAGACATGCACGTGCAAAAAGACAAGACTGGACCACAACTTCACACCATATGTAAAACTTACATCATCGGTCTGAAAGTGAGAATAACAACTGTAAAAAATGCCATACCGTGAATGTGCCATGAAAATACTCTGCTAAACTGAAAAAGCCAATTTTTTAAAAAGGCCCTGTATGTGTGAGTCAGTGTATATAAAATGCTCATCATACGCAAATCCATAGAAATAGAAACGAGACCAGTGATTACTAGGAACTGGGAGAAACGGAAAGGGGAAGTGCCTGCTAGTGGGACTGGGGCTTGGGGGTTTTGTGCTGATGAAATATTCTGAAATTCAATGGTAAAAATGGTGGCAAAACTTTTTGAACATTCTAAGATTCCACCAAACCGTATTCTTAACAAGAGAATATTACAGGTAAACTATATATCAATAAAGACATTGTCAAAATACAAGAACAGAGGAAAAAAGAAACACCCAGAATTTTTGCTTTCTGAATAAGCAGCTTCCTGAAACTCACTCCAGACTTTTAAATAAAATGCTCTGAGGAGAGGACCCTGTCACCTTCAGGCTTTGAACACTTTCTCCAGGCATTCTAGTGCTCAGTGTAGTTTAAAAATGTCTAAAATAATTGTGACAACTCTAGCCTTTTAAAAAGGGTATATTCAAGTCCAATTTTCAGTAAACATCAGATGCAAGTATTTATTCTTTGCATGATATGGAACAGTGCATAGCACTTGTGAAATTGTGGCATTCATAGACAAGCAAAGACTTTGAGGAATTCAAGAGGTCCCGATCTCATAGCACTGCAGAGAAGAAAAATAAAAATGGGAAAGCTGAAAGAGAGAACAAAGGCAAGAGCAAGAGAAAGGAGAGGCAGGCACAAGTGAAAAGACTCGTTGGAGAGGGAGAGGTCCCGGCTGTGACCCAGCTCACCTGCGCAGATGGAAGGGTCATCTTCGCTGAGGTTTTCTTGCTTGGGCCACCTCCGGGCTTATTCTCTCCTGCACCTGTCTGCAAGTTCATAATACGTCCCGTAACCTGCGTGATCTCAAAATCGCCTATTGTTAAGTTTCTCAAGGATTTTCTTTAAAACCCTAACATTAATAGCTTGACATAAACAGGAATGCCTATCTGTATTTGCAGGCAGAAATGTCTTTGTTTATGCAGAAGGGCGCGCCAGTACATTCATCAGGTGAAATGATTTCCTTAAGCACGCAGAGCAGGCTTCTCAGACAAATCTGCAAACACCTACTACCTTGCTGACTTTGAACATGCACCCAGGTGTCCTCTGAGTTTCTGAAAAAGAACCCGTTTTATCTGTTCAAGAGGCCCCATAAACTGGATAGATTGAATAATTCTGAACAAATGAAGCTTTTAAAATAAATAAACAACCACAATGAAGACAATGTATTATTAAGTCAATCATTTGCAGGGGTGTCTAACGTTTTCCTTTTCTGCTGCACTTTGCAAAAATAAAAGTTGTTTGGGCCACACACTAAATACACAAACCCTAATGAAAGCTGATGGGAAAAAGAAAAGTTTCTTGAATACTTTCACAATATTCAACACCGTAGCTAAACAAAACATTCCTCAAGTAATCTGTATGTGGCCTGCAGGCTGCAGGTGAACAGCCCTGCGGGGAAGTTACACTAGCAGAAATCATGGAGGAGTATTTTAGAAGAATCAAACTATTCCTTTAAGGACAAACAACACAATAAGATGTAGAAGTTAGTTACAGAAAAAAAAATGAATGAAAGAAAAAAGTAAGACTTTGATTTATTTTTTTCTCTTTGGAATATACAGAAAAAGAATATGACAACCTCCAACTGGTAATTTAAAGATTTTTATGGAAAACTAAAATAAAACAACCTGAAAAAGAGAAATGAAACGAATCCCTAAACATATCCAGAATAAGGAGAAAGAAGGTTAGCAGGAGAATGACATCTTCTCATTAGGGTTGGTTCTGTAATTTCTATGAACTCTTAAATCCTGAAACTATGAAAAAAAAATTTGAAGAGAGAAGCATAACATTGTTTGTTATATCATGAGCTGAATAACATCTTCCTTTATGTCTCAGGAAAGGAATGACATGTTATTTAATTCTGTTATTCTCTAACCAATGGTTCCAGCCTGTGGTCTGCAGACCAGCAGCATAACCTTTCCTGGGAACTGGCTGGGATCTTCAGGCTCTGCCCCAACCTTACAGAATTGAAAACACAGAGGGGAACCCCAGCAATCCAGGCCCATCAGGAGATGAGCACCCACTAAAATGTAAGAGCTATTGCCCTAACCCACGCCTGTATATTCGTTTAAGCTTTTCTGAAGGCTGTGTAAAATAAAAAAAGAAATCACGCAGCTAGATTTTGTGTGTTTATAATTCGCAAGGTCAGCGTGTTCTCCTTTCCTAATTTGTCTAGAGCTATAAAGCAGAAAGTCAAGCCGACCCCTTTCTCCCCATGGCAATACTGCATTTCTTCAGTGATTTCCTGAGGGAATCTTCAAGAGAAGGGTGTAGAAAGCCAGAGCAGTCATATCCCTGGAACAGTCCTCCGTTGCCGAGAAAGGAATTTCCATGGCTCTTCTGTGACCCCTTTTATCCAGAAGTGGCAGATAGGGAAGAATTTTAATCAAACAGACTAAAGTGACTTAAATTCAAGGAAGATTATAGCCATCTTGGTAACAGGCCTGGGATTTCTGTGATAAGAAGCCTAGCCCAGGCACCAATATTTGTCCTGGTGGCTTTGGTTTTTGGTCAGCTATTATTTCCTTCTTCGGACATGTAATGATGTTCCCCTAATCTTCATTGGTAGTTCTTTGTCTTCCTCATTCCTGGCAAACATGCTGCTTTTTCATAGAATTCTTGGGAAGAAACTTCAGTGAGGAAAACAAGTTCAGAGTCATCTTGACAGGATCTTGGGTAGAGGAGATTCAGAAGGAATGAGTCAACTTAAAAAGAAAAATCTTCATGGCACCAAATAAAAAGGATTTGTATTATAATTTTCCTTTGGATTCCTAATGGTATGTGAAAGCATAAGTTGCAGTCCACTTGGCCAGTAATCAACCCCAGTACTTTTGTCTAATTTGGTACGTATCTTATATTCTCAAAAAATTAGAAAACAGAATTTTCTGAGAATATAGGCTTCTTCTTCTCTGGATTAAGGTCTGTGATGCTGCAAAGATTCATCTGACCTAATTAATGACACCTGTCACTCCTGCACAAGTAACTTGAAACTTTAGGAAAAGCTACTTCTTCAAATCCAGGTTAGGCGAACCACTGGGAAAATTTCTAGAAATACAGTGAATCAGTCAGGGTTCTCCAGAGAGTCAGAAACAAGAGGGCATGATAGATAGATGATAGATAGACAGATAGATAATAGATAGATAGGTAGATAGATAGATGATAGGTAGGTAGGTAGATAATAGATAGGTAGGTAGATAGTTAATAGATAGGTAGGTAGGTAGATAGATAACAGAAAGATGCATGAATTTTTAAAGAATTGACTCACATGATTGTAGGGGATGGCAAGTTCAAATCTGTAGGGCAGGCTGGCTGACTAGAAAGTCAAGCAGAATTTCTTTTTCTTTTTTAAATTTTTATAGATTTAGATGGTACAGGTGCAAATTTGTTTTGTTACATGGATATACTAGCAAAGTCTGAAGACCTTTAGTGTAACCACCACTGGCATAGTGTACCCATTGAGCAATTTCTCACACCTCCCCCACTCCCACCCAACCCTTCCAAATCCCCAGTGGCCATGATACCACTCTCCTTGTTCATGTGTACTCATTACTGAGCTCCTGCTTGTAAGTGAGAGCATGTGGTACTTGACTTTCTGAGTTGTTATTTCACTTAAGATAATGGCCTCCAGTTACTTCTATCCATGTTGCTGCAAAAGCTATTTTATTCTTTTTATGACTGAGTACTATCTATAGTGTGTGTGTGTGGGGGGGGGTTGGTGGGTGTGTGTGTGTGAGAGAAAGAGAGAGAGAAAGAGATTTCCTTGATCCAATCATCTGTTGATAGATATTTAGGTTGATTCCATGTCTTTGTGAATATGCTGTGATAACCAACCATATGCAGGCAAGTACCTTGTTGGTATAATGATTTATTTTCCTTTACTTAGATACCTAGTGGTGGCATAGCTGGATTGGATTGAATGGTAGTTCTATTTTTAATTCTTTGAGAAATCTCTGTACTCTTCCCCATAGAAATTGTACCAATTTACATCCCCACAAACAGTGTCTAAGTATTTCCTTTTCTCTACATCGTCACCGTAGCTATTCTGCCTGGTTTAAGATAGTCTTTCATTATGGTTTTAATTTGCCTTTCTCTGATGATTAGGGAAGTGGAGCATTTTTTCATATATTTATTGCTCATTTGTATGTCTCTTTTTGAATAATGTCTGTTCATGTCCACTTTTTAATGGAGTTATTTATTTTTGTTTCTATTTTTGGAGGAGAGGGGATTATTTAAGATCCTTGGAGATTCTGGATATCAGTCCTTGGTCAGATGAATAATTTACAATATTTTCTCTGATTTTGTAGGTCCTTTCTTCATTCTGTTGATTATGTCTTTGTCTATGGAAAATTTTTGAGTTTAATTAAGTCCTATTTCTTTATTTCTCTTTTTGTTGTATTTGCTTTTGAGGGCTTAGTCATAAATTCCTTCTCTAAGCCAATGTCTAGAAATGGTTTTGATAAGTTTTCTTCTAGAATTTTTATAGTTTCCGATAAGAAATTTAAATCTTTAAAATTCTTGAGCTAACTTTTATATATGATAGGAGTTCAGTTTCATTTTTCTGTGGATGGCTAGCCTCAATTTTCCCCTTACCATTTATTGAATAGGGTGTTCCTTTCCCAGTGTACATTTTAGTTGACTTTGTCAACGATCACTCGGCTGCAGGTATGTGTCTTTACATTTGGTTTCTCTGTACTGCTCCATTGATTTAATTGTCTATTTTTATATCAGTACCCTGCTGTTTTGGTTACTATAGCCTTGTGTTAATAGTATGATACAGTGTGATTTGAAGTCAGGTAATGGGATGCCTCTAGCTCATTTTTTTTTTATTTTTGTTTTTGTTTTTTTTTTTTTCCCTTAGGATTTCTTTGACTATTTAGACTTTTTATTGGTTCCATATGAATTTCGGAATTTTTTTTTTATTCTGTGAAAAATGATGCTACATGATATGGGTTGTACTGAATCTGTAGATTGCTTTTGGCAGTGTGGTCATTTTAATGATATTGATTCTTCCAATTTATAAGCCTGGGATATTTTGCAGTTTTTTTTCATTTGTTTATGGCACCTACAATTTATTTCATCAATACTTCAGTTGTGCCCTTGTAGAAGTCTTTTACCTCCTTGGTTAAATGTATCCCCAGGTATTTGTATTTTTTGCAGCTATTTTAAATGAGATTGACTTCTTGATGTGCTCTCAGCTTGCTACTGATTTTTGTGCAAGGCTTTTGTACCATAAGATTTTATTAAAATCATTTATCAAATCTAGGAGTCTCTGGAGGAGTCTTTAGGGTTTTCTAGGTATAAAATTATATCATCAACAAATAGGCATTATTTGACTTCCTCTTTTCCTGTTCTGGTTGTTTTTATTTCTTTCTCTTGCCTGATTACTCTGGCTAGGACTTCTAGTACTATGCTGATTGAAGTGGTGAGAGTGGGTACCTTCGTCTTATTCCAGCTCCCAGGGAGAATGTTTTCAACGTTTCTCCATTCAATATAATGTTGGCTATAGGTCTGTCACAGATGGCTTTTACAATTTGAGGGTATGTTACTTCTTGGCCTAATTTGTTGAGGATTTCTGTCATGAGGGGGTGCTAAATCTTATCAAATGCTTTTTCCTCCTCTATTGAGATGATTGTACACTTTTTGCTTTTAATTCTGCTTATGTGGTGGATCGTGTTTATTGATTTGCATATGTTGAACCATATTTGACATCCCCGAAATAATACACACTTGATCATGGCCTGTTAACTCTTTGGTGTGCTGTCGCATCCTCTTCAGTAGTATTTGGTTGAGGATTTTGGCATTTATGTGCAAAAATTCAAGAAGGAAGGAATCCTCACCAGAATTTCTAGGTTTCAGTCTTGAGAGAGAATCCTTCTTCTAGAACAATGTTTTTCAACCTTTTTTGTCTCATAGCACACTTGAGCCTATGGTTAAACTTCCACAGGACACTTAAATTATGTTGATCAAAAAAAAAAAAAGGTTAAAAAAATGAATGCATTTAGTATACTTTAAACTTCTTTCAAAAATAATTGACTTAATGATCTTTAAATACCAGTGGAAAATCACTGTTCTAGAGGAAACTTCATTTTTCTTTTTGTTTTGAAAGCCTTTGATTCTTTGAATGAGGCCCACCACATTATTCAAGTAATGTTCTTTATTTAAATCAATTAATTTTGAATAATAATCACATCTACAAAATACCTCTTAAGTAACATCTAAACTAGGATTTGACCAAACAGCTGGCATCGCAGCCCAGGCAAGTTGATGTCGCACGTAAATTTCCTCCACTCTCTGGGGGCCACATTGTGAGATGCTGAACACACCCACCTGGTGTGGGTGCCGCAGGGAAGAGGCTGCCATGATAAACAGAGCAGGTGGGTTTGCTTCTGTGTTTCTTCATGGAGGGAGGCAATCCTCATTATCCTCTGTCTAAAGAATGAGGAAACGATTACTTCAATATTTTCTTATACTTAAGCAGTTGGTTAAAAATGATGCTATATTTCATACAGTTTTGTGTTTTGAAGTTGATACACTTTAGTTTGTCTTGAAGTGACTGGTTGCCATGATTTTTTGACAGGAAAAAATAGTGTCATTTTCTTATATCTTTTAATTGCTTGTGTTTTACCTTTATTGTTTTTAGTCATTTTAATTTTTCTTTTTAAAGTTTCTATTGTAAGTGGGGACCAGTTAATTCATATTGGAACCAAAAGTATTTTTAAAAATGTTTTTTCATTAAGTTTATCATTGATATTTTTCCTCTAGTGGTTTTTTTGTTTGTTTGTTTGTCTTTGTCATAACCAAGGTCTCTGAGCCTTTCAATGGCACTTTCTGTTCTACTGAGTACCATTTCCCTCATCTTCTTCTTTCAGCCTCCTGAGAGGTATTCTACAGACTCTAACCTGGTCGGCTGTTTTGTAGACCAAATGTTATCCTTTAATATTGCAATTAGTTCTTGATTTCCTTTTCCTTTTCTTTCAGGAATTAACTCCTGTCATTTATTGAAATACTTTATTAATTGGCTTCATAAGAAAGGAAATGTTGAATTACTACATATTTGAAAATGTTTTACTCTGGCTTTCTGTGATAGCTGCCTGCCTTTATAATTCTAAGGTTAAGAACTTTGCCCCTCAAAACTTTAAGGGTCTTAAAAATCTCATATTGTCTTTGGCAATCAGTGCTTCTATTCAGAACTAGGGTAACAGTATGTTTTAAACACAGCTTTAATGTACATTAACTTATCAAAGAATGTATCTTTGTTGAAAGGAAGATGAATTTGTTCTGTTTGGACTCCTACCTTGTTAGAAAATACCAAAATAAAAGGCAGCATGTGTGCAAGACAGAGACATTCACAGACTTTTGTACTATTCTTTACATGAAAGTCTATGTAACTCTTTATAATAGCCTACATTTAAAATCTAATTGCATTTTAAATTACATAAAGATCCTTAGTGTCAGATAAATATCTTTCCTGCCAGCACAGGAAGATTCTGTGTATCTCAGTGGGCTTCAGTGAACTCTCTACACAGTAGATTTCTGTGCCCTGAGATTTTAATCAAACTTCCTGTGAAAATGATTTTCCAGGAAACAGATAGCGTAACTTAACAGAGCAGGAGACACGGGGCTGCCTGCCCTGGTACTCATCCCTCTAACATCCAAAGTTCATTTCATTATTATGCTTAGAAGTATAATATTTTATAGTAGTTAATATATCAGAATTAAAGTCATATATATCTTCAAGCTATTGGCTCACATAAAAACATTTCTTGATTTTCCACTAACTTGCAAAGTAGAATGATGGTTATTCAAAGCTAGAAAGTGGTGGCAGGGATGAAGAGGTTGGTTAACGGCTGCAAATACACAGTTACACAGAAGGGTAAGTATTGTAGTGCTCAATAGCACAGTAGCATGACTTTTGTTAACAATAATCTGTATATGTCAAAACAGCTGAAAGAGAAAATTTGAAATAAAAAATAAATAAAAACATATATACCTTCAAACTATTAACTCACAAAATGCATTTCATGATGCTCTGTTAACTCTCCTATTTAATTATTGCTAGAAGTTTAAAAAATTACCAATATTCAGATTTTTAAATTCCTGAAAACAATAAAATAAATATATTCCATATATGTGATGTTTAGTGGAAACATTCCTACAAAAATAAATGTTAATCCCATCCCAGAACTTCTGGCCCAGGATTAAGTACACCTATTTGTCTCTTCTTCCTCTTGAAATTCCATTAAATTTATAGTAAAGGAATTTCTAAAAGGTATAAACAGAAAGTAACAAACAGGTCTAGAAGGGAGACTTCATCAGACAATATAATTACAGTCAATCCTCTGTAAGTTGACCACCCAAGAGACTGTAACAAACTGGTTCACATATAGAGATACCAACATAGAGGGGTGATCCACATGATGCATCCAGGTGGGGCATGTCTGGTCTATGAAAATCAGGTCAACACAAGGAGGTGGTCCGGGTAGAGAGGTGGTCAGCCTATAGAAGTCCTACTGTAACTGTGTACATGTTAAGAAGATGGGAACATGAGGTGCAATGGCTCAGCGTATGATCCCCACACTTTGGCAGGCTGGAAGGGGAGGATTGTTTGAGATCAGGGGTTTGAGGCCAGACCGGGCAACAGAGCAAGACATATTAATGATTAAAAAAGAAAGAGAAGATGGGAAGAGGCAGAAAGTTAGGACAAATGGTTCAGTTTGTGTCTATGTCCAGAAAGTGACAACCCTCTCAGACTCAACTATATTTTTTTCACATCAAATATTTGATAACACTCCTTTTATTACATTGAAGAGATATATATAAGGAACTGTAAATAGTCCATAGATAATTGTTTTAAATATCAGCATAATATCTTAACTGTAGCTCAAAGGAGAAATACAAAATAAATAATTTATAATCAATTATATAACCTAATGTGCAAATTCTCGGGTACAATTCTATTAGAAGACTTAGTGAAGTTGGAAGAGGCTTGGAATCCGTACACAATAGTGTGAATCCGTCAACTGCAAATGAAACATTCAGACAAGTATATTGTTCATGCTACTTATATAATGTACCAGTTATACCCAGGATTCAGTTGCTGTTTATCAAAATTGTGGTTCTAGATGAGGTTTACACGTAGACTAATGACTAGAGAAAGTTCAAGGTCTATACGGAGAGACTGGTGTTGACGTGGCACAAGTTACTGGTAGACAGGGAAGCTTTTTACAAAGCTCTAGAAGAGTCCTTGACAATAATAAGGTTTGAGGAAAAGCTTGTGTACTGGCCTTGGCATGGCATAGTTCTTCTCTTTCTTGGAAAATGGCCATTTTCCCAACCCTGGGCTAGGTGGTTGCTTCTGGTAGGGTTACAATTTATGTAGCAGAATTTTTGCTTTTGATGGTTCTAGGAGGTACATGTGAAGAAATAAACACATACACACAAACTTTCATTAAGTTAATATTTACTTTCTTTCTTGGACAGAATCCCTTGAAGCATCGTTATTGGTACCTAATTTTTGTTTGTGTGTTTGTTTGTTTCTCTCTCTCTCTCTCTTTTTTTTTTTTTTTGGCTGGAACCGGGTTGGAACCAGCCACCTCCAGTATATAGTATATCACCCTACTCCTTTGAGCTACAGGCGGTGCCCTATTGATATCTAATTTTGGCCTGTATTTACTCCTTTGGGTATGAATATTTATGAAAGCTTCATGCTACCACAACAACCAAAGAAAATCAGAAATAGGAGAAAACATTAATGGGATCCCACAGATAAGTTTAAAAAGGAAAGATTTTAATTTACTTTCAGAAAACCAGGGTAACTTGGGTCTTATTATAAAGAATTGTACATTCTACAATTCATTCAGTTTACTTTGATATGAGAAGGATAAATAGTTCTGTCATTCCCATGAGATGGTAGTAAATAATTTTAGGAGAGAGTTTGCAAAAGGCAGATATTTCCTCAGGTCTGCTATGAAATATCAAGGGGATTCTTAATTTGGCTTTACATAATTTGTTAAGACCGAGATTTACTGGCACCTCCTGGGATATTTGGATTCTTTTATTGACTCTTGGATTTAAGGTCTAATGTGCAACTAGACTACATACCCTAGGCTTTCCTTTTTTGCTCCAGTAAAAATACGGACTATGTCAACACATGCACGGACCACGCTGATGCACGTAGACTGCTCTCCTCTCCAGGCAGCTCTTCCATTCATTCTCCTTTATCTGCCTGACGGTCAAGACTAGAGGTCAAACCTAATCTGCCTACAAGCTCTCACTAGAAAAATACAGGCAGAGGAAATGAGTGTTTGTCAAAAATGTTTCAAGATACAGAAGAAATTAAATTTATTTTTCCTCACTGACGTCTTCTTTATATCCAACTTTCACTGTTATATTTGTATTCTTCTCCACTTTCACCTGCAATATGATAAAAATTCTTTATTTTACCATGAGAGGATTTGGGTAGGATTGTCAAGATCACAGCTGCAAAATGCTGCTCCTGGGAGCTGCCTCTTCCAAAGAGAACTTGCACGTGAGATCCGGCCCTGAATGTACCAACCTTATTGGATTGCAACATTTTTCTTTGGACATGGAGCATATTCCAGGCACTTTGAAGGTTAATTTGACCTTTACATTGACCTTGGTGCACATTTCCATTTATAATTTTTGCCTTACAGGGAAAGACATTGCGTATATCAAATTATCAACTTATTTAAGTGCAGAAGTCTGTCTTGCTTGACTATTGAAGAAATATGCAGCGTTCACTCTTCCAAGACACCCCTTATTTAGAAGCCAGGATTCCCCCAGAATCCTACACATTCTGGCGAGGCATACATCCCTCGAACCCCGGGGAAAGGGTCATCAAAACCAGGAAGCCAATTGCAGTGTGTTCTGGGCATTTCTCAGCAGAAGGAACGTCTATTTCCTTCTTCTATATGTTGTTCCTGAACAACAGCTTACCAAATCTTCAGGATTCACAGTCTACTCAGTAATTCAGCCAGTCATCTCTTTGAACACTAAAGAGTCAGCATTAAAGGACAGTTAATATTCTGAGAATCTTCAAATCTTTATGTTTACTTGTTTTTTTCTTATATCAAGACCAGCATTTATAGCAGCTACTAGAACACTCACTTTCTGCTTCATTAGACATTCAGTTCAACGTGCCCCAAGCTGAAGGTGTGTGCAGAGAAACCTCCTGTGTGCCTCAGCCAGGCTGGGAGCTTCGGCCCTCAGACCTCCTCTTGTTAGTTGCGTCTTCTCTCCTTTTCCTCTCCCTCGCTCCCCTCCTCTCTCCTCTTCCCTCTTTCTCTCTTCTAGTTTATCCTCATCTCTCTTCTCAAACGTCTCTGTTGCCTGAGGGTTTACCTAACTCACAGAGCTGGTGTTGTGCCTATCTCATACTGTTCAGATTCCCAGTGAAGAAAGCCAACTTTTGCCTGGAGGGATCTGTGCTGTCTGCTCCCTCCACCCTGCTGCAATTCATAGGCCATCTGCTACCTTCCCTCTTTAGCGCTCTGCAGAGCGCCACTATCTCTCCAACTCCAAACCTTATACCACGTATTTGGGCTACACTGAATTATGCCATATCATTCTGGCTGAGTCTTGGGAGGTGGAGTGCTTCCAAGTATTGGTCGATTTCTTTCAGGTTGTCATATTTCTAGGAATAAAGTTTCTTGTAATAGTCATTAAGGATTTTTTGAATTTCTAGGGGGTCTGTTGTTACTTTTTCAAATTTTTAAGGTGTTTTTTTTTTAAATAAGTATACAAGGTCAGACAATTAAGTTCATGAACTCATCCTAGAAAAAGTGCTACCGTGTTCTAAAGAGTTCCAAAGTTGCTTTGAAGGGTGGACTAGGCTCTGCTGTCAGTACATAGCTTCTCCCCTCAAAGGTGACCATAGTGATATTTAGCAATAAGGTATGTAGCACTTTTTCTAGGATGAGTTTGCGAACTTAATTGTCCGACCTTGTATACTACTTTTAAAATTGAAATAAATAGCCACGAATAAACAATTCTGTCATTTAAAAGGGTAGAAAGAAACACTCCTGTTATTTCACAGAGAATATAAAACCAATTTCAGAGCCCATCTTCATGATTTGGCTTTAGGAAGGTATTCTGAGTTTATTTTCTGTTCTTACCTCTTAGTGAACACCATGGTTCAGCCTTTCTCTCTGCTCTCCTCAGAGTGCCCTTATAAGTCCTTTCCCTCTGCTCTAGCTCAGGTATCTCTGAGCTCTGTATCTGTATGTGTAGCTGCCCCTAAACATCTCTGTCTAGATATCTTCTAAGCATCTCTAGTCTAAAATATCTAAAGCCTAATCATTGAGTTTCCTCATTTCTACCTTAATTCTTATCCTGGTTCCTGCATCATCATGTAGCTAGTTGCTTAAAACAAAAAAAAAAAAATTATCATCCATTATTCTCTCTTTCCCTCATTCTAATCCGTAAGTAAACCTTACAGATTCTCCCCACAAAATAGATTTTGAACAACCAGATAAGATTGAATCATGAAGAAACAAAACATCTGAACGGATCTATAACTAATAAGAAGGTTGAGTCAGTAATCAAAAACCTCATAATAAAGAAAAATCCAAGACCAGATGGTTTCACTACAGAATTCTTCCAAACATTGGAAGAAGAATAAATACCAACTCTTCTTAAAATTTTCCAAAAAATTGAAGAGGAGGGAATATTCCATACTCATTAAATGAGACCAGAATTTCCTTGATACCAAAATAAGAATACTACAAGATCCTACAAGAAAGGATACTACAAGAGAGAACTACAGACCATTATCCCTGATAAATATTGATGCAGAAATTTTCAAACAAATACTAATAAACTAAATTCAACAATGTATTAAAAGGATTCTTCTACACCATGACCAAGTGGAATTTATTCTTAGAAAGTAAGGATACTTCAGTTATAAAAATCAATCAATATAATATACTGCCTTAACACAATGAAGGACAAAAATGACATGATCATCTCAATTGATCCAGAAGCAGCATTTGATGAAATCCAATGTCCTTTTGTGGTAAAGACATACAACAAGCTAGCTAGCAACAGAGGGAAAATTACCTCGATGTAATAAAAGCCATATGAAAACCCCACAGCTAACATCTTACTAACTGGTTAAAAAAAATTGCAAGTGTTCCCTACAAGATCCAGGAGCAAGGCAAGAATGCCTTCTTTGCCGCTTCTATTCAACACAGTACTGGAAGTCCTAGCCAGAGCAGTCAAACCAGGAAAGGAAATAAAAGGCATCCATGTTGGAAAGGAAGCAGTAAATCTGTCTCTGCTCATAGATGACATGATCTTATGTGTGGAAAACCCAAAAGTTCCACCAAAAAACTGTTAGAGCTAATCTAATAAATTCAGCAATGTTGCAAGATAAAAAATCAATACACAGGAATCAATGGTGTTTCTGTACAGTAACAATGAATAATTTTAAGAGGAAGAAAATAATCCCTTAACAATAGCATCAGAAAGAATAAAAACTTTGGAGGCAAAAGACCTATATCCTGGAAACTATGAAACATTGCTGAAAAGAATTAAAGGTGCAAATAAATGAAAGCTATCCTATGTTTGTGGGTTAGAAGAATTAATATTGTTAAAATATCCATATTTCCCAAAGTGATTTACCGATTCAATGTAATTCCTATCAGAATCCTAGTGGCATTTGTTTTTGCAGGAATAGAAAAAAAATTCTAAAATTCATGTGGAATCTCAAAGGACTCTGTATAGTCAAAACAATATTAAGGAAGAAAATCAAAGGTGGAAGCCTCACATTTCCTGATTTCAAAACATTATTGTAAAACAACATTAGCCAAAACAGTATGATACTAGCATAAAGACAGACATATAAACCAATGGACTAGAATAAAGAGCACAGGAATAAATCCTTCTGTGTATAGTCAAGCGATCTTTGACAAAGTGAAATAAGAGCAGGATAGCGCCTTCAGCAAATGGTATTGGGAAAACTAAATACCCACATGTAAAAAGAATGAAGTCGGACACTTAACAGATACCATATACAAAAATTAACTCTAAATGGATTTAAAGACCTAAACATAAGCGCTGAAATTATAAAACTCCTAGAAGAAAACATAGGGGCAAAACTTTATAATACTGATTGCCAGTGACTTTCTTGGTTATGATACCAAAAGCATAGGCAACAAAGCAAAAAATAGACAAAGAGGACTACATCAAACTTTAAAACTTCTGCACAGCAAAGCAAATGATCAACAAAGTGAAAAGGCCACCCATAGAATGGGAGAAATATTTATATTTCAACCATATATCTGATAGATGAAATATATGTATGTTTCAAACCATATATCTGATAAAGGGTTAATATCCAGAATATATCATAACTCTGCAACAATGAAAAAACCCCAAATAATTCAGTTTAAAAATGGGCAAGGGACTTGACTAGACATTTGTCCAAAGGATACACAAATGACCAACATGCATATGAAAAAATGCTCAACATCAGTAATCATCAGTGTAATACAAATCAAAACCACAATGAAATACCTTTCCCCCCATTAGAATGGCCATACTAAAAATCAAAACAGAACAAACAAACTAGAAAATAACAGATGGTGGGGAAGATATGGAGCAATTGAAGTCTTTGCACTGTGTTGATGGGAATGTAAAATGATGCATCTGCTACAGTATGGAAGTTCTTCAAAAAGTTAAAAATTGAACTACTGTATAATCCAGCAGTCCCATTTCTGGGTATATTGCCAAAAGACTTAAAAACAAAATCTTAAAAAGATATTTGCACACCCATGTTCATTCCAGCATTATTCATAGTAGCCAAGGGGTAGACGCAACCTAACTTTCCTTCAATGGATGAATAAAGAAAATGTGGTATAAACATACAATGAATTATTTTTGAGATGTAATAAAGAAGAAAATCCTGGCATATGCTACAGTATGGATGAACTTTGAGGTCATTATGCTAAATGAAATAAACCAGACACAAAAAGACTAATACTACATGATTCCATTTATATGAGGTATCAGAAGAAGCCAAACTTAAAAAGTGGAATGATGGTCATCAGGGGCTGAGGAGCAGGAGAAGGGGAGTTGGTCAATATGAAAAAATTCCAGAGATCTGTTGTGTGACAAGGGGCATGTAGTTAACACTACTATATACTTAAAAAATGGTTAAGATCGTAACTTTATGTTGTTTTTTACTACAATAAAAAGTATTTTAAAAGACCTATTTAAGGCATCCACTCTGCCTCCACTGCTACAAGCACAGTCCAGGACACTGTCCTTGATATCCTGAACCACCGTTACAGCTTCCTGTCTAACCTCCCGCTCCACTCCCTCTGCCCCCTCCCTCTCCTTCTCCCCCCCTCTCCATCCTCCCTTCTCCCACCTCCCTCTCTCTCCTTCCTCTTCCTGCTCCCTCTCCCTCCTCACTCTCCCTCTTCCCTCTCCCACCTTGCTCTCCCAACTCCCTCTCCCTCCTCCCTGCTCCCTCTCTCTCTTCCCTGCCTTTTCCTCCCTACCTCCCTCCTCCCTGTTCCCACTCCCTCTCCCCACTCCCCCTTCCTCCTCCCTCTCCCTGCTCCTTATCTTTCTCCCTGCTCCCTCTCCCTGGTCTCTCCTCTCTCTCCCTGCTCCCTCTCCCTCCTCTCCCTGCTCCTTCTCCCTACTCCCACTCTCTCTCCCTGCTCCCACTCCCTCTCCCTCCTTTCTCTCCCTGTTCCCACTCCATGCTCCCTACTCCTGCTCCCTCTCCCTGCTCCCTACTCCCTCTTCCTCTCCCTACTCCCTCTCCCTTTCCCTCTCATGGCTCTTCAGTGCTTTTCAGCCAGAGTGGTTCTTTCAGAAATACATTTTGGACTCTGTTTCCTTGCTTTTCCTCCATCACAAAGCTCCCTAAACACTCTTTTTTAAAAAATTAAATAATAAGTGTGTAGATTTATGCATTTATGGGGTACAATGTGAGGATTTGATATACAATGTAGAATGCTTACTTTCAAACTGATTAACATAACCATCACCTCACTTACTTATTTGTTGTGGTAAGACATTTATACTCTTAATAGTTTTGAAGCATACCACTTCATTGTGCACAATAGGTGAAGTCCCACCAAATACCCTCCCTCCTCCTGCCCTCACACTCTCCCTTCCCCCTCCCTCCTCTTCCCTTCTTCTTTCTGGACTATAGTTGTGTTTCATCACTGATATGAATGTGTAGGTGATTATATATTGGTTTAATGATAGTATTGAGTACGTTGGATTTTTTTTTTCCATTCTTGAGATACTTAAAAAAAATTTTACAACAAAGATATTTGCACAAGAATGTTTATTGCAGCCCAATTCACAATTGTCAAGTCATGGAAGTGCCCAAGTGCCAATCAGCCCATGAATGGATTAACAAATTGTGGTATATGTATACCATAGAATACTATGCAGCCATAAAAAAGGATGGAGATGTTAAATCTTTTATATTTACATGGATGGACCTAAAACATATCCCTAAACACACTTAAATCCCTCAAAGTTTCTGATGATCTTGTGTACTCCAGTTCACAGTCCTTTACCCCTGGCCTCCTTTCACCTTCTGGATACATTGGGCTTTCCCACTTAGAGTTCCACACATGTTATCCCTTATTTCTAAAATTCTGCCCACTGCTCTGCCCATGCTCTAGGTATGGCTGATTCTTTTTATTTCTCAATTCCTAATTAAATGGTAACTTCTCAGAAAAGCCTTTCAAAAGCTCCATGGTCAGTTCATTCACCTTTCTGTATATCAAGTTCCAAAGGCATCCCTGGAATATAGTGGATGCTTAATCAGTGCTTGAGCAAACAATTGGCTGACTCTGAGTGAATGAAGTGTTTCTCCCTTCTGCCCACATTTGTTCTTCATCTTTTCCTGTAGTCTAGTCACATTTTAGATCTCTGTTCAAATCTCAACTGCTTCCATCAGAACTACCCCATCCTTGTCACTCCTAATCAGGTATTTACTCTAAATACAGCACTTACTGTGCTCTTTCTAATTTTATAGTTACAAGGTTGGTGACCCCTGGAGAAAAGGTGCTGTCCTTTTCCTGTCTGAATCTTACTAACACAGTGCCTAACCTCTGGTTAGATGTCAGAAAGGTTGAAATTTGGTTGCCAGAGACGTTCTGTGAGCAGACTCTGTATTCATGCTGGACTGGGTCACTAATCTCTTTCTCTAGTGTTTGTAAAATACACTTTTCCCCTAAAAATTGAGTCTCTGTGCCTCAGAGGACAACTTTATTCAATTAATCACAGCCCCGCCCCCGTGTCCTTGTTATTCTACAGACTGTTTTTGCTCTCTTTAATGGCATCTTGCTGCTGAAAGGAAGTAAAATGCTACAAAGGAGTTTCTGAAAATGAGCTTAAAAATAAAAGAAGTACTTTTTATTAAGTGTTTAATAAGAATTTCCAGCCCCTTCCTCCCAGATCAAAAGAGGCATAGATTGAAACCACTGTATAGAACATGAACCTCCCATAAGGGAGACGTTATGAATTTCAAAACACATCTTCAGTATTAAACTCTGATATTTAGCCAGCATCTTGCAGTATGTAAGTTGTTCCCTGGGCACCTGGAACAGTACAGTGGCACTTTGGGGACTCAGTCTAGTTACAACACTTGACAGGGCTGTGTTCAATAGTAGGTCAGGTCTGGAAGGAATTCTCCCAAGGGATTTAAATACATTTGCAATTGTAGGCTGCCCTTTTAATAATGTAAATGTTCATTCGTTGTAAAGGAATATTAAACCTTGATAAGCTATAGCTGGTATTTTGTTTCCCTTTTGGTGCGTTTCTATATTTCTAAACTTTTTACAGTTCAAGTTATGTTTGTAATCAAATGCATTTTCCTATTTCAAAACACTAATTTAGATTGCACTCATTCATAAATGCCGATGACACCAGTTCGTTTTACACTGATAACAAGCAGCAAATATTAACAAGTCCAACAATAGCAGGTGTTGGAGGCAGCATACTTGCATCCACAAGCTGCCTCATATTATACAAGGCTGATGGGAGCGTTTTAAGTTCTCAAAACCATAACAAAAGAACTTTGGCATTAACTTCTAAAATTGAATATCCATGTATTCTTTATATCTGACGTGTAATATCCAAGAGGTGGCCTTTTGCATAAACAACAATGTTCAAAGCTGCCTTGTAAAAAATAGCAAAATCCTGGAAACAACTCACATGCCCACAGTGACAGAGTGGATAAGTAAATGGAGGTATAGTCCCGAAATGGGATATTAGCCAGCTTTTAAAAACAAATGAGACATAGCGAACCCAAAGATATGACTCTTAGAAATACAATAGTAAGAGGAAAAAGTAGGTACCAAAATGTTACTTATAGCATGACATCCTTTTAATTGAGTTAAAAACAAAAATAAAAAAGACTTTTGGAAATGTAGATAGATATGATGAAACCTATATAGAAGGGACTGCCAGGAGTAATGGCAATGGGATCAGGGCTGGTACCTAGTCAGGCTGTGGTGGCAGAGGATGGAATCAGTAAGAGGTAACAAGTGATTAGTGGTACGTTACTCTCAGGACCCTGGCTTTTGTTTTGGGCAATGTTTCTGTGGGTGCTTATTATATACATATGTAATTAAAAATTACTAAATAAGTGAAATCAAGCCAGGCATGATGGAAGATTATGTATGATTAATATAATCCCAAAGAGCTTCCCTTTTGCTCCCACCCCTTTTAAAAAGAGGGAAAAAAGCAGGAGTTTTTAAGCAAATGAATTGCAAAAGCAAGATTGCAACAAGGATATATTTCACCTGTTGATGTAAATGAACTGTTGCTAGACTGAGTCAAATTATTTGTGTCTGTTCTTTATTTTTTCCTTAAGACATGAGGGTCTCTATTGTCCAGGCTAGAGTATAGTGGTGCCATCACAGCTCCCTGCAGCCTTGATGTCCTGGACTCAAATAAACCTCCTGCTTCAGCCTCCCGAGTAGCTAGGACTACGGGGGCACACAGCACATCCAGCTACTTTTTAAAAAAAAATTTTAGAGACAAGGTCTCACTATATTGCCTGCATCTATTCTTTAAAGCAAGTACCTAAGCAGTGATGACTATGTCATTGCTACATCATTAGCCTCCTTCAAGTGACAGTGGGTCTTTAAACATTTAAAACTATCTTTGCAAAATTTTCCCTCCCTTCCTTCCTTCCTTTTTTTTTTTGACAAGAGTCTCACTCTGTGCTCTGGGTAGAGTGCTAAGGCATCATAGCTCATAGCAACATCAAACTTTTGGGCTTAAGCAATCCTCCTGCCTAAACCTCCTGAGTAGCTGGGACTACAGGTCCCCATGACCATGCCCAGCTAGTTTTTTCTATTTTTAGTAGAGACAGGGTTTCCCTTTTGTTCAGGCTGGTCTCGAACTCCTGAGCTCAGATGATCCACCGCCTTGGCCTCCCAGAGGGCTAGGATTACAGGGATGAGCCACTGTGCCTGCCCTGCAGATATTTTCTAATTCAGGCTTTTTGCTTTCCAATTAATCCAAACTAGCAAGGTTCTACTTTACAAGACAATTTTTTTCTTATCCCAAATTCGTTCCAGAACTCTGTGGATGAAAAGTAGATATAATATTTTTTGGTATTTATTTTTTCCCTTAAAACAAAGAGTTCCAGTTTCTTTCTAAATTAGGGTTTTATCATTCTGAAAATATTTTATGAGCATGTAGTCTGTACCAGGGCTGATGCTGAGCCTGGAGATACATGCCTGAATAATAGCTGAAATTCTTGGCCAACAGTAGCTCACAGTGTGGCGCATGCAACAAATGTGTAAATTATTAATCCACCACATGAGGAGTGTTATGATAAAGGTCTGAGCAAAGAAGGCTGTGCCTTCCACTTCCTACTTGGGGAACAAGGCAATGATTTGAGAGGTGACATTTGAGCTGGGCTAGAGGGGAGAAAAGGTATTCCAGGCAGAGGACTTTCTCACCAGGCAAGGTCCTGAGAAATAAGGGCATAGCCCTTTCAGATGTTGAATAGTGTTTGCAAGAGGAAGATGACCTGTCCTTTGCTGTAGGAGGTATAGCCTTCTAGGTCCAGTCCCCCAGCCTCTGTCTCCTGAAGCTCACCTCTTTTCTTCTGAGATCCAAAGTTGGGCTCCTTCCCAAAAGGGATGAAATTGCCTGACTGAATCTCCGTGTCCTGTCTTCTTGTGGCCCTGTACTTCTGACATGACTGAGTTCCAAAAGGCAGGTTTGGCCTTAGCTATGAAGTGACTTACTTAGGCTCAACTACACCTGTTTGAGGGGGAAAAAATATGCTGGGTTAGAGACTAGAGCATTGAAGAAACAGATGCGTGAATGAGAGGAACATAGTATCAACTCTGGTCTTGTATTCCTGATGCTTGAATCTAGATTCCTTCGAAAAGATTGAGAACAAAATGAGTTCAGAAGGCTTTGGTAAGCCTATTAGAGTAAGTTAACAGCTTAGCAAGAAGATAAGTGTAGTTGGTCTTCTTGTATGACCTCAGAGACATCCTGCATGGAATCCCCTTTTATGTTTCTCATGACCTTTTGTTAAAGCAGAACTCTCATCAGGCATGTTAGCTCATGCCTGTCATCCCAGCTACTTTGGAGGTTAAGGGGGGTGGATCACCTGAACCCAGGAGTTTGAGGCTACAGCAAGCTATGATGACTCCACTGCACTCCAGCTTGGGTGACAAAGTGACACCCTATCTCTAAAATAAGTAAATAAACAAATTCATGCGTAATTCTTAAAATTGCTAGATGTGAGTTTTCCCACTGTATGTCAGAGGGATAATCTGGTGAATGATACAATCAGCCTAAAGACAAAAAGCAGACAGCAGTGATGTAGGAAAAACTGTTAGGAGCCTGTCACAGGCAAGCATGAGGTCTTGGCATTCTGAATGGCCTGGGCTCCCCTGGGCCAGGAGCTGACATTTCTACCCCTCTGTCATCGGTCAGGGGCCAATTTGGCAGATGTCCTGATGACCTGACAGGTATTTTTGAACACCAGGCATTTCCTCTTTTATCTCTTGTTCCAGAACCTTTGTTCATGGTCTCAGAACTTAAAGTAGCATTCTTGTTAGAACAAGAGCTAGAGGAAGAAGGGGCAGGGTAGGATTCTGAATCTGTTGATTAATCCAAACACTGAGTTCTTCCTTCTTGGTTTCCATGCCAGCTCTCGGCTAGCTGTTGCCACAACCAATTTTGTAAAAATTCTTTGAACTTACCAAATCTCAATATCCCTGACTTAGTATATCAAAGTCAAATTCCCTAGTCAAATTCTCTGGTCTTTTCTTTCTGCTCGATTGTGTTCAGCTCTATTTAAAGATCAATATTTAAGACACTTCATATGTATCTGTTGACTTCTTGCTTTGGGAAAATAACCCCAGTACAGTCAACAAGTTTCTCTTGGAACTGGCTGAAATAGGCATTGTATCTTATCCTGTTTGTATTTCTACAATTTGAGCCCAGTGCCAGGAGACCCAGAGGGGTGCATCCCTAAAGGACACCCACAACTCACACCAAATCAACCAGGTTTTCCTCTGCTAATGCCACGCAGTGCCCCAGAGTTTCAGAGATATACAGCCACAAACATGTATTTCTTTCTCTGGGTCTGTGGGTCAACTGGGATAGTTCTGCTTTTTGCTGCCTGTCGGGTTTATGTCAACTCCCTGGGTCTCATCCTTGGGATGACTTTCTCATGCGAAAGTCAGGATTGCAAGAGACCAAGCAAAGCAAAGAGGCCATTTCAAGCCTCTAGTTACCTCTCATATACTCATATTCTGTTGGCTAAAGTAAGTCACACATCAAGCCCAGCATTAGTGGGGTGAGAGTGGATTTCTCCCACAGAAGTAATCCTGTCTCCCACTCACATACACCTCCAGTAGAGACCTGGAGAGAGAAAGGTGATCTTGAGTCAGCCTTCATGCTCCCAGTTCCCCCAGCGTTTTCCTACTTGCGTCTTTCTCCCTTTAGCACAGCTCACACTCCTGTGTGGGTGACAGTCTGCACATGCTCCTTCCAGGGCCTCTCTTTTTGTGTGTCATTTTTTTATCCTCAGAGTACACATAAGTCAGAATCCTTCCCCTCATCTTCCTCTTGTTCCAAGACTGTGGGCACACTGGTTATTGGACTTTCCCTTGGGAACTTAATCTATCTCTTTTTTGTTGTTGTTGTTTCTTTTTGAGACAGAGTTGCCCTCTTTAGAGTGCTATGGCATCATAGCTCACAGCAAGCTCAAACTCTTGGGCTTAAGCAATTCTCTTGCCTTAGCCTCCCGGTAGCTGGGACTATAGGCACCCACCACAATGCCTGGCTATTTTTTTGTTATTGTTGTCATTGGTGTTTTTAGCAGTCCCTGACCGGATTTGAACCCAACAGCCCTGATGCATGTAGCTGGTGCCCTAACAACTGAGCTACAGGTGCTGAGTCAAGAAACTTAATCTATCTCAAAGACATAGATGTACATCCCTGGCTCAGTGTCTCCTTGGTTTCTAGGTTGACCTTTCCCCTTCATGCAAGCATTTCCCCTGGAATTCACCTCAAATTCAGCACATCCAAAGTCAGACCTTTTCTCGTGCAGTTCCTCACTCACGTGTACATTTATTCCCATTTTCCTATTTATTTAAAGCCCCCATCTTCCTTCCCACCCCACCAGGTTCCTTAGTTTTGAGGCTTTTGAATCATTTGTCCTTAAATCTCCTTTCTCTTTATTGCTATTTATTTAATCAGTCACTAACTAACCTCTATCTGGTCTTACCCATTGGCTCCCAGAATCACCCCTTCTTGTCTCCCATGGTAGCCCAGGAATTTATGAGAACATGCCTGCATGACCAGCCTGGCCTTCCTTCCTCATATCTCCTCCTCCTTTAAAGCTTCTGTCTGTCTGCTACCTGAGGTTTTTTCTGAGTGCTCACTGTCATCTAGGTGTTCCTTGCACACATCAGCCCACAGAGAAGAGTGGTGGCAGAAGAGCCTGGAGATTAAGCCAGTCATCAGGCCTCATTGTTCTGTGCTGTGTGTTGTACTCTCTGTCCAGTGTCAGTCCTCTGTTCTAACAAGGGCCACCTTCCCTCACCACCTCTGCTTCATGCACATCCTAGACAGCCTGCATTTACTTTCTTCTTCTGCCAGTTTTAGGTCCCCTGAAGCCCCATTCTCAGGGTATGGCTTCTCCTAGAGGTCTTCAGCATAGGTTGAAAGCAGGAATTGCTTACCAGATGGGGAGGAACCAAAAGTGGGACATGGTTTGGCCAAAGTAAAGGATACCTGCTGTGGAGCTGATCCATTCATGCTTTGCCCCATTACTCTACCTTCCAAGCAGGATTTAGAAAAGTCTGGATATATAGTACTAGAACCCTGAAGGATACTTGTTGGTTAATTAGAATTTGGCTTGGCACCTGTGGCTCAAGCGGCTAAGACACCAGCCACATACACCTAAAGTGGCAGGTTCGAATCCAGCCCAGACCCGCCAAACAACAATAATGGTTGCAACCAAAAAAAAATAGCCGGGCATTGTGGCAGGCGCCTGTCGTCCCAGCTACTTGGGAGGTGGAGGCAGGAGACTAGCTTGAGCCCAGGAGTTGGAGGTTGCTTTGAGCAGTGAAGCCATGGCACTCTACCCAGGGTGATAGCTTGAGGCTCTGTCTCCAAAAAAAAAAAAAGAATTCAATAATACAGATGGGCAAATGAACTCAATGCCAATGATGAATGTTCCTGCCGGCCACAGTGAGCACAGAGGAGTGATCATGTCTAATCTCTGCATTCCCAGCACCTGACCATACCTAGTACAGAAGAGGCCTTGGTGAATGTTCACTGAATGAGTGGATGAGATGGGAGTGAGAGAACAAACTGCCAGGGGCCAGGAGAATAAACTCCAGTTTCCTCTGAACACAGGGTCAACACAGCATCATTATTGTGTGGTTAGCATGTCATCAGTAGCATTAACAGGCATGATGCAAGTGATAACATGTATTTCATAGTTTTTTTTTTTTTTTTTTACATTTCTCTAGCTTTTTCCTTCCCACTCTACACATGTTAAGTTATGAAAGCACAATATTATCCAGACCAGGTAGTTAATGAGAGACCTTGAGCTAACCTCTACATTTCAAAACTTGACTGCAAGTCCAGCTTATAAAACCCTTATTCCCATTAACACATTAAGTTAAGACTCGTTAAGGCTTCAAAAGTAATGAGACTTATGCTAATACAATGAGGAGTCGTTGCTAATAAGTAGGGAGAGACAAGATTGCTTTAAGTATCTTTCATTTCCAAAAACATGCTTACTGATGAAGATAAAGTTATAAACTTATCTTTTTCTTAATTTTCATGTGTGTTTTCTGCTAATTAGAGATGTCAGAATACAACAGTTAATTTTCTGCTGGCCCTAATAAAAGACTCCTGCTTTTAGAAAGGACTGACTACTCTTCTGGCCTCTGGAGTTGGCCCCCAGATGTCCCCCACACGTTCTCCTCCCATGCCCCAACACCAGGCCCTTCTCCAGGGTGTGACTGGCACAGGCTGGAGTTGTTTCTGCATCCTCACCTCCTATCTCACACGTAGATCAAGCAACAGAGGATGTTACCCTTAAAACCAAAAGTTTAGTGGACATATTCTGCCCATGAAAGAATATAGACAAGAAACTTGCAGATCACACTATAAGTTAATATATATTTACTAATTTAGACTTAATAGGTTGAAACTATATGTGTCACAATGTTGATTATTGTCTCAAGATTGGAGTCAGCTTTTCCTGATGAAGATTAAATGGAAAGATCAAATGATACATGACATCAATTTCTTTTCCTTTAGTTATCCATTTTTCCCCCATTCCTTCTTGTAGACTTGCTTCTTAATGTTATTTTGGGTACTACATCCATGTAGAGAACTTGAGAAATCTCTTTAGGCTCAGACCTTTAAGCCTAAAACTCTAGGAGGTGGAGGCAGAAGGATTGCTGGAGCCCAAGAGTTTGAGGTTGCTGTGAGCTAGGATGAGGCCATTGCACTCTGACCCAGGTGACAGAGCAAGACTCTCTCTCAAGGAAAGAAGGTAGGAGGGGACAGATAGAGAATTATATTTAGAAGAAAGTTGCAGGGAGGGCAGAAGTTGTCTGATTTATTTTTGAAAATGAGTCAAACAGGCAAGAGAATCCAGATTTCATATAATACTTGCCATTTCAGTTTCCCACCACAGATAGTATTTCTCAATAGATAGGTACAAATTTGATATCATATTATGCTAGTAAATAATATTAATAAACCAACATACATAAGCTATCTTGCTGGGTACTCAGTTCTGTCAAGTGAGTGCTCATGATTTAACTCCTGTTCCCTATTAGAATCACTCAGCTTGCTTGTTTTCGGACAAAGATAAAAGAAATGGCCTCTTTGGGGCATTTTCTATATCAGACATAGGTGTGTGAACTCGCTCAGAGGTAACATCCTCTGAGGTGCTGCTTGTGGTCTCTATTTACATTGCACAAAGCTCACAACCTTTCAATGAATTGTCTGAGGATTCATAGTTAATTAAATGATGGAACTAGAGTTCAGGTGTGGGCTTGTAAAGTACTTCTCAAAAACAGAGTGCCAGCATACCTACTAGGGCTCTGGAATTGCTTTCAAATGATTTTGTTTGAGGATAAGAAAAAGACCAAAAGAAAATGACTCATTCACTGCCTTTCCAGACTCTTGCTGTTCTTTGGTTTTGTTAGACTTTTCCCCTCCTCTTCTGGAAACCTCTTTTTGGTCTTTAAGTACTGGGAATTCCCCAGTCTCACTGACCTCAGCAGTACAGTGGAGAAAAATATACAAGATGAAAGTAGAGAAATATTCTGTCACAGTACAGTCAGACACATCATTTAAACAATCTTAATACAGTGAATTTGAGAACAAGGGAAATGATTTCTCATTGAGAAATAAAAGAGCTCTGCCTTGAAGAATATTTTCAAAACCTAATCCTTCATTACCCTGGATAATTCTTGAAAGAAAAATAGTTCATATCAAGCTGTATCATGAAAGAAATAATTCAGTAGTCCCTGAGAATTTACCTATTTTCTATTCAAACATTAAAGTGATCGTTTAATCTTACATACAATTCCCTGAACTCCCCCTAAATAATTGCTCTGGTGATTTTAGCTCAGCCTTGAAACAGACTTGTATCTATTGCATATTTAACTTCATTTGAAAGAGAGATGCAATTTTAAAGAAGTAGAGACCTCAAAGATTTAGACCCTTTTCCCATAGGGACAAGAAAAGAAGAAAAGAAGAGATGTCAGTTGTGGGCACCCAGAATGGAATGAGGTATGGGCTCTAATAATAATATGAGCTGTTATACACAGGATGCTTTAAATGACTCCTACCAGGCACCTTCTCATGTGGTGCTTCACAATAGCCCTTTCAGATAGGCAGGACGGCCATTATGATTTCTTGTCTTTGAGACAAGGAAATGGAGCCTCAAAGACTAAAGGTGACAGAATCAGAACTTAAACTCAAATCTCCAGGCTCCAGTCTACTGCTCTTTCTACCAAGCCATTTGGACTCACATTGTGGTTGATAAGCTCTTGTTAGAAAGATTTGTCAAGAATTATACAAAGCCTGTGCTTACATTAGAGTATTTCCTATGTTTGAAATATATGGATGTTTCCTGGGGTTTATAACAGTATTTACATATATAGAAATTAAGTTGTAATAATTAGGTTCTGAGTAGTGGCTGCTATAATGCTAAGTTAGAGGTGAGCTAAATTTAAGATAATAATTTATGAGTAAACTGTTCTACTCAATCTTCATAGCTTGGGCATGTGGGTTCCAGGATAAAAGTGAAGCTGCTTAAATCAAAAGTGAAATAAGAAGAAGATAGCAAAGAGGAGATGAAGAGGATGTCACTTAGGGTGATATCACTCTGGTTAAAAGAACAGCTGTAAAGTGTCTGAAATGGAAATAGTATGGACAATTTTGAAAGTATTTTTCCAAGTAAGTTAGCCTTGCGTCCAAATAGACTTTGAGATCTAGTATCCATTCATTTTTTAAATTAATTTGTTCATTCAGCAACTATTTGCTGAGTATTCCCATTATGCCAGTTGCTGTGCTGGGCCCCAAGGATTTGGAGGAAAAAAAAAAAAAACAAGCATAGTTCCTGTCCTTGAGGAGCTTATAGATGAGTAGACGTGTGTCATAAACAGAGACGCTCAGAAAGGGAAATGTAGGCTTCACAAAGGTCTAGCGTTCATCTTATGATGGACACCGCCTTTGCCTGCCTTCCAATTTTCCAAATTTTGTATTTTCTTTTAAATAGAATTTTCAGTATTTCATATTATAAGAGATATTGCAGTCACTCTAATTTGCAGGAAACCTAATTATTGAGATATTCATTCATTCAGTGAACATTTGTCAAATGCATACTGTGTTCCTTGATTTCTGTTGAGTAATTGGGGTTACGAAGATGAAGCCAGCATATTTTCTACTGTAAGGAGCTCTCATTTTAATAGGAGAGAAAAATAAACAAACAAACAAACAAATATGCCCAGTGCTGACTCTGCTACTTACTAGCTACATGACCTTTACCAAGCAATTTAATCTCATGGAACTTTTATAACAATAAAAAGATAATGCCTGAAAAGCAGGAGAGGGCCTGGCACATATGAAGCCTTCATGTAGTTACTTATTGTGAAAGAAGTCAGGGAGCAGTTAGCACACAGACTTGGGAGGAGTCGCTAGTACCTGAGGGAGGACTCAGTCAGGAGAGACTTCCCGGAGAAAGTGCTGCCTGATCTGTATGGAGAAGGTTAGAGCATTTTCCCCAAATGCAGGTGGAGGTTGCCCAAGAGGCAGAGGCTACATGTGGGCCTCAGTTAGGGAGGTGCAGAGAGGAGGATAAAGCACAGGGAGAAGCTACACACAGCACTGAAAACAGGCTGGAGAAGTGAAGTGAAGTGAAATGGGGGGGACTAGACCCCATGTGTCCCTACACGCTCTGCAGCCAGGGGCAGAAAGGAGGCGGCTTTGTATTTGAGAAAGTTCCCATGGTGCCAGGTTACCCGAGGAGACCTTGTATCATTTTGCCCTGTTCTGTCTGTATCTCTTTGGTTAAAAAATAAACATTTGTGGCCAGGCCTGGTGGCTTACACCTGTAGTCCCAGCCCTTTGGGAGGCTGAGGAGGGAAGATCTCTTAAGGCCAGGAGTTCAAGACCAGCCTAGGCAACATAGTGGGACCTCATGTCTCTAAAAAAAAATCAAAAAACTACCTGGGTGTGGTGGTGCAATCCTGTAGTTCCAGCTGTAGGCGGAGGCAGGAAGATCACTTGAGCCCAGGAGTTTAAGGCTGAAGTAAGCATTGATCATGCCACTGTACTATAGCCTAGATGACAGAGAAAAGCTCTATCTCAGAAAAATTAAATTAAATTAAAATTAAAAATAAATTTTAAAAAGAACCATTTTAAAAACCTGCTGGACAGACCAATATGTATGAGCTCACTTGTATGTGGACTCTAAACAAGTCCAACTCACAGAAGCAGAGTAGAATAGTGGTTACCAGGGGCTTAGGGGTGGAGGTAAGGGGGGAGATATTGTCAAAGGGTACAAAATTTCTCTTATGTAGGATAAGACTAGAGATCTCAGGTACAGCAGAGTGGCCACAGTTAATAAAACTATAGTATATTACATACTTGAAATTTGCTAAAGCAGGAAATTTTAAAAACCCTCCCCCCAACACAGACACACATGAATAGTAACTACAGTAGTAACTCACTTAACTACAGTAGGTGAGGTAATGGATGCGTTAATTAAGTTGATTGTACTAAGCATTTCACAATGTTTATGTTTATCAAATTAATACATGAAGCTTGGGCCAGATGTGATGGCTCACACCTGTAATTCTAGCTCTCTGGGAGGCGGAGACAGGTGGATTGCCCTGAGCTCATGGGTTCAAGACCAGCTTGAGCAAGAGCGAGACCTCATCTCTAAAAATAGCCCAGTGTGTGGAAGGCACCTGTAGTCCCAGCTACTGGGGAGGCTGAGGCAAGAGAATCACTTGAGCCCAAGAGTTTGAGGTTGCTGTGAGCTATGACTTCACTGCACTCTACAGAGGCTGACAAATGAGACTGTCTCAACCGCCCCCCCAAAAGCACAACATTTACCTTGAATATAAATAGCTGTTAAACATACGTCCATAAAGCTGAAAAAGATAGAGATATCTCTGTTTTTTTTTAAAAAAAAAACCTATGGACACTTAAAAATCACGTTGAGCATCTGCCTTTAAGCAAAAAATATTGTGTGAATAAGGGGGAAGATTCTCTTTCTGGTTCTAAAGGAAACTAGGAAATTAATATCCTGTTTTGTTCCAGCAAATGCTATAAGAATAAATCAAGTATGACATATGTACATTTCTCAGTAGTATCTTTGATTGTGTTGGCAGAGAATTACCTATCTAGGGTAAGTGTTTGGAGACTCAGGGTTTTAGCTGTGTGCAGCCCAAACCAAAATCCCTTCTCTAAACCCACCTGACATGGCCAGGGCCTAACTCAGTGCAAGCCTACCATCTGGAATAGTATCAACCTCTCTTTTTACCCCATTTTCCTTTAGAATTAAAGTTGAATAATTTTGTCATGGGGTCAATTAAAAACAAGGAAAATAGAAAACAAAGAAATGATCTCCTTTTTCTGAAGGGACAAGGCAGTGACATTTTAGCTGTTACTGCAGCAACGGAGCTGTCAAAAAAGCTCGCTGGCCCTCAGTTTAACCATAGGAAACATGTTTTCTTAAATTATTTTGGCCTCATAGGGTGCTTTCTTAAATGAAAAATGATCACAGTGAGCATGCCTGACTCTTGTTGGCCTGATCATTTTATGAAGAATAATAATGTTATTACGGCAGAGCAGTCTGAAAAGACTGTCAGCTTGCTTAGGCTGAAGAGTCGCAGTGACCGCAGAGGATACTCGCAAGTGGGAAAGAAGGGTCGAGAGCCAAATGTGTAGACTGAACTGTGGCGGAGTAACCAGTACTTTCTTCAGCATCCATGGGTTTTCACTTCCTTCTTTGGAAGAATCTCCTCTTGGTGGGAAGTATAATTATCCTTGCATATATCACTTAGGGAAGAGGACGTGTGTCCATAATCACTGAAAGGAAATATTCTAGCATGGTACGAGTTTATCCTGGCTGACCTAATGAGGTTTAGCAGCTGATGCCAAGCCACTATGTAAGGGGCTTGCCCTGGCTAGATTACCAGGGGCATTGCTGGTTTCTGGACGCTGCAGGGAAAGCCACACATTCTTATGTATAGTGCATCAAAATGATGCACTGATGTACTAAAAGCTCTCTTATGTACATGTAGTCAGTCACTAGTCACATTTTCATTTTAGTTTTTGAATAACTGATACTTGCACATGGTATAAAATTCAAAGGTTCAAAGGAAAAACGGTAAACAATGTCCCTCCCATCTCTTTTTCTCACCACCTGATTTTTCTCCCCGGAGTTGCCCATGTTACCATTTCCTGAGTATGAATATCATTCCAGAGATAGTCTCACTCATTTACTCTGAATTAAGCTCCCTAAGTTCGGCACACACCGCTGATATTGAAAGTATGACATTATTTGGGAGAGGGGTGTAATTTGGCCCATTTAACAAGAAAATACTATAATACACAATATTTCATAGTAGTAAAATGTTCTTATTCATGTTTCATTTTACTCTTATTATAATCATTTTACAGTTCATAAAACTGAGGTGAGGAGAAGTGCCTTTCATTGTTTCTTACAGCTAATTAGTGGCAGAATTAGGCTGGGGTATCCTACTGATTCCCCTGTATTTACACTTCTGTCCCGTGTAGCAAGCCTGATTCTAGGGTGATTCTCCATTGTAGTTTATCTTGAGTTGTAACAAGATGCCTGTTCTGATTTTAGAAATACTTTAAATAAAATACTGAAAGAAGCAATACTGCAATGGGCTTTTAAAGAAGACCCATACCTAAAAAAATGTATGAAAAAAACGACCTATCTCTGAGTCCTTCTTTGTGCCGGGCATTGTGTATGCTATTGAAGGTCACAACAATCTTGTGAAGTAGATGGCATTAACCCATTTTACAGTGGAGAAAACAGAGGCACAGAGAGATGGTAACACAACTTGAAAGTAGTGGTGCTGGGATTCAAATCCAGATCTGTGCCTATGACTGCCAAACGTGCTGCTTGATCCCATATTGGATGATCAGAGCAGAAGTGGTTATTGACATAACATAGATATTTTATTTATCTAGATCTAGCAAATACATAGGAGTCTTGATTACTGGCAATCATTAAAAGATTATAAAATTCAAGTGTTGAACTCTTTTAAAAATATCATAGAACATTATTTAAAGAGGTAAAATTTTGTTCCTACGTTCGAGATGTTGCCATTAAGTCGAGGCACAGAAGCAGCACAAATAAGCCTCAGAACATAAATAACATGGTCATAAAACCACACTTGGAAACATAGAATCAGAGAAGTATGAAGTTAGGAAGGCCAATTATTTGGAGACTTCATCCAAGTCTGAAGTCATCCTTTTCCCTCTGATTTGTGTGTCAGTGATACCACCCGACTCCCAAGACAATAAACCCACAGAAATGGAGTTCTAATAATTCCTTCCACTCCTTCCTCTCTGATCCCCTGAGGATCACCCTTGCAAATTAAATTTAAGGTGACTATCAATATGGCACTTCTCCTTCATACACAGGAAAATTACTAAGCACGTGCCGACTATTTCCCCTACCCTGACAACCTAGCTTATCTTGTTTCATATCACATCAAATAGGGTTTAAAGAGGAAACTACCCCAGATTCTGGACTCCAGTTTCTTTGTAGTTCAGCTCAATAAACCCCATGTAGGCACAAGAATTCCCCTAAAATACAACTTTCCTGTATTACACGTGGATTGACTTATTTCTGCATAGGTCCTCACTTCAGCTCTTACTCCGTCTCCCCATAGCTGTGCTTCTCTTCTCTCATTTCCTCACATACCAGGTTCACATGCCCACCATTTTGCTTTTGCTCAGCACGGTATCTTCATCCAGGGAGGTGCCTTCCTACCAGATGTGGTGGAAAAGGCCCTGGACTGTGTCATTTATGTGAGTCGGAATTGGAGTTGGCCTGAGCTGTGCATCTGTCACTGGTGAAGGGAGTAGGTAAAACATGATGGATGCGTCCTCCTATGTACCACCCAGCAGTGGTAGTACAGTAGTTCCACTTTGAGTATGGTGGAATAAACTCCTCCCCAGATAATCCTCCCACAAATAACAACTGAAAACTCTGGGAAAAAAATACCAACCTGAAGGTACTAGAGAGTGAACAAAAGCAAACAGATTCTGGAGGGGTGTCAAAACATGGAACAGAAGAATGGCAAGAGTGTGTTTCCCACTTTTATGGCTTTTGGCCTGAGGTCAGAACATAGTTAGTGGCCATATTTGGCTTTTAAAGCTTTAATAGAAAACTACAGCCTTTCTCTTCAGAAGAACCATATGATAGCATTCAGGGAAACCATAGACTCTGGAAAATGAGGGGGACGTGTACATCCTGGAATGGGAAACCCAGAGAGTGGAAAACACAAATCTTGTGTGTAAACTGCCTAAATCTCTGGCTGACTGACCTCTGAACCACAACTGCATGGGACAGATTCTTGCTAAAGATGTTAGAACTAAATTGATATTTGAGTTGCCACTCAAGAAACAGAATTTTTCATTTGAATCCAATCAAGTTAATTACCTGCTTTGAAAACAAACAAAATCAGTACTCTTTAGAAGACTATAGCAGAATCCACATAATAACCTTCACAATGTCTAAGGATACTTTCCAAAATTCTTTGACATACAAAGAACCTGGAAAATGTGACTCATTTAGAGAAAAGACAGTCAACTGAAACCACCCATGAGATGACTCAGATGTTGAAATGAGCAGACAGGATTTCAAAGCAATTTTAACTATGTTCAATGAACTGTGCTCCCAGTGAATACAAATATAAGACATTTTATGAGAGAACTAAAAACTTTAAAAAAGAACACAATGGAAATTCTAAATTGAAAAATATAGCCAGGCATGGTGGCTCATACCTGTAATCTCAGCACTTTAAGAGGCTGAGGCAGGAGGATCATTTGTGTTTAGGTGTCTAAGACCAGACTGGGCAACGAAAAATACGAAAAATGAGTTAGATGTGTTGGTGTACACTTATGGTCCTAACTACTTAGGAGGCTAAGGTGGGAGGATCTCTTGAGCCCAGGAGTTCAAGGTTACAGGGCATTAACAGTAGTGTAACTGCACTCCATTATGGGTGACAGAATGAGATCTCGTCTCTCAAAAAAAAAAAAGCATTGTCAAATGGATTTTTTAAAAAGCAGAACCAAAATATCTGTTATTTACAGATGGATTAAAGGTAAATGAGTGGAAAAAGATATACCTGTACCATCCAAACAGAAATCATAAAGGCAGCTGGAGTGCCATCAGTCAGATAAAACAGACATCACGACAAAGAGTATTACCAAAGATAAAGAGGAATATTTCTTAATGATAAAAGAGTCAACTTACCCCAAAACATAAAAACCATTAAAAACCATTTTATTTGTTTACTGACAAAGTTGCAAATCACATGAAGCAAAATTTAATAGAAGCAAGAAACGGATATTTCTGTAATTTTATTGGGTGATTTGAATACCACTCTACTGATAAATTATTAATAGATACAATTAGAAATTGATAAAAACAATTAGAAAAAAGCAAACCAGCAAAAAATAGGTGATACAAAAGCAACACCTACAACCTTGACCTAATTTATAGAAAACTATAAATAATTTATAATTTAATAGATAATTTATAGAACACTATATCCCCAAACGGAAGAATATTAATTCTCTTCAAGTGCCCATGGTACATTCACCAAATAGACCATAATACAAATTTCAATAAATTAAAATGAATGAAATACAATAGAGTATGTGTTCTGCCCTCACCTATTTGGAAGTTAAACACACCTCTTAAAAAACTCCACAGGTCAAAGAAGAAAACAAAAGGGAAACTTAAAAATATTTCTAATAAACAATAATTAAAACTGACATATCAAAATGTAGCTAAAACCCAAATAGAAGGAAAGTTGTAGTTTTGGGTTTTTTATTTTTGGAGACAGAGTCTCACTCTGTCACCCCTGGGTAGAGTGCCATGGCGTCATAGCTCACAGCAACCTCAAACTCCTGGGCTCAAGCAATCCTCTTGCCTCAGCCTCTTGAGTACTGTAACTACACACCTACCACAACACCCAGCTAGTTTTTCTATTTTTAGGAGAGATAGGGGTCTCGCTTTTGTCCAGGCTGGTCTTGAACTCTTGAACTCAAGCAGTCCTCCTGCCTCAGCCTCCCAGACTGCTAGGATTATAAGCATGGGCCACCACACCCAGCCAGTAGTTTTGAATATTTATATTAGAAAAAGAGAAAAGTATGAAGTCAGTGACTTAACATTATAGCTAAAGAAACTAGGAAATAGAAGCAAAATAAATCAAAATAAAGTAGAAAGAAGAAAAATATAAACAGAAATCGATGAAAGAGAAAGCAGAGAAACATTTAAAAATTAGCAAAGTTAAAATTGCTTCTTTGAAAAGACCAAACAATTGATAACCAAACCCCTAGTGAGACTGGCCAAAAAAAGAGAATATGAATTATGCCTATAAGGGCTAAAGCATTATTACTGAAGGGCATTACAAGGATAAAAGGATATTATGAACAACTTTATACCAGTAAGTTTGACAACTAAGATGACATAAAAAAAGTTCCTTGAAAACTTAATTTTGCCAAAACTAATACTAGATTAAGCAAAATATGAATAATGTTACATCTATTAAAGAAATTAAATTCATTATCAAAAACCTTTTAACAACAACCTCACTTAAAGCCTGGATGGTTTCCTTAATGAAGTCTATCTAACATTTAAGGGAAAAGGCCCACAGTTTTACACACACACACACACACACACAAGAACCATTTTCCATTTGTATTGTGAGGCCAAGATAACTTTAATGCCAGAACCTAACCCTGATATTAGAAAAAAAGAAAATTGCAGAACAAATCCCGCACGATCATAGGTTCAAAAATACTGGTAAATCAAACAAAGATAGCAGGACCAAGCAGGTTTATCCCAGGAATGCAAAGCTGGTTTAACATTCAAAACTTAGTATACTTTACCATATTAATATATTGGAAGACTCAGTATTGTTAAGATGTCAGGTCTCCTCAAATTGACTGTATCAACACTGTATCAGTAATAGTCCTTGAATTGATAAGCTTGTTCTAAAATACATATAGAAATACAAAATACCTAGAACAGTGGTTCGCATGCTGTGGCCTACAGACTAGCTACTGTTTTATAAACTTTTCCTGGAATGCGGCTATAGCCCTGGGTTACATATTGTTTATGGCCACTTTCATGCTACGACAACAGCATTGAGTACTTAGGACAAACACCATATTGCCACCCTGCCTAAAGTATTTATTGTCTGGACAAAAAAAAAAAAAAAAAAAAGAATTGATGACCCTTGTCCAAAGCAATTTTGAAAAACAAAAAGTTGGAGAACTTATACCACCCAACTCCAAACTTACTATGGAGGTATAATAATCAGGGCAGTATGGCACTTAAGAATTGATAAGTAGATCAAGAGAGCAGAATAGAGAGCCTAGGAACAGACCCAAATATATATAAGTATATGATCCTTTGATTTTCAACAACAATACAATGGAGAAAAGAAAGTTTTTTCAACAAATGGTGCTGGAACAACTGGTTGTTTTTACCAAACACACAAATCAATTTAAGATGGAACATAGAGTTAAACATAATAGCTAATACTATGAAACTTTTAGAGGCAAACATAAGAGAGTCATTAAAAACAATAGCCATAGAAGAAAAAAAATAACATAAATTAGACTTCATCACAACTTAACACTTACTACTTACCAAAAGATACAATGAAGAAAATAAATATGTAAACCACAAATCATATATCTAACAAAGGACTGGTACCTAGAATACGTAAAGAACTCCTACCATAGGGTAGGTACATATTTAGTTTTGCAAATAGTTTCTATTATTCTCAATAATAGACTATCAAATAATCCAATTTTAAAATGTGGAAAGATACTTCACTAAGAAGAATGTGGTTCAGCTCTATCCAGGTTAATACAAAAGATGTAAGGTTTCCCTCTTTTTATGGCTGAATAGTATTCCATGGTGTATATATATATATCACAGTTTATTAATCCAGTCCTGGGTTGATGGCACTTTAATAGGTGCAATGTGGGGGTATATGGCACACCTCCTCGGGGCAGGACACAGCTACAACAGAGACTCTATCTAACAATGCAAACATCGCAACCTAATTCTTTATATCCTCAAATTAATCTGAAATTAAAAATTTTTTTTTAATATGGAAAGGTTTGAAATGTTATGTGGATAGCAATGTGCTCATCAGGAAATTATTTGACATAATTAGTCATCAAGGAAATGCAGCTTGAACAAGAAGATAACTACATTCCCACTAGAAGGGATAAAATTTTAATAAACTGCAACACGAATTGTTAGTGAGAATGTAGAGCAACTGGAATGCTCGTGTACTATTGGGTGACTATAAACATATACTAAGTTTGGAAAAAGTTCTAATGGCTTTTGTGAACTACGTATGTATCTACCCTATGGCTTAGCAATTTCAGTCTAAGGTATTTCCCCAAGAGAAATGAAAATATATGTTCATTAAAAGAATTCTACATGAATATCATTAGGTTTATGCATAATACCCCCAAATTAGAAAGCAGCTCAGGTGACTGTCAACAGAAGAATGATTAAACAAACTGCAGTAGTCATACCGTGGAATAGTACTCTGTAATAAAAGGTAACTAACTATAAATACAAAAATATTTCTAAAATATATATAGAAATACAAAATACCTAGAACAGTCATTCACATCAACAGTATATTGAATATGCTGAATCTCAAAACTACTAACTGGAAGGAACCTTACACAGAAAAGGTATACTGTATGGTTCTATGTACATGAAGTTCTAGAAAAGGCTTAATTAACCTCTGGTGGAAAAAAGTTAGAAGGGTTGCCTCTGGGGTAGGGACAAAATTGAGAAGGATCATGAAGGAACTTTCTGGGGTGAAAGTAAAGTTCTAAATCTTGATAGAGTTTATAAACAAAAAATCCATGCCTTTGTCAAAACTCACTCAGTGTGCATTAAGATTTGTGCAGTTCAGGCCGGGCACAGTGGCCCATGCCTATAATCACAGCACTCAGGGAGGCCAAGGTGGGTGGATTGACTAAGGTCACAGGTTCCAGACCAGCCTGAGCCAGAGCGAGAGCCCCTCTCTAAAAATACCTGGGTGTTGTGGCAGGCGCCTATAGTCTCAGCTACTTGGGAGGCTGAGGCAAGACAATTGCTTAAGCCCAAGAGTTTGAGGTTCCTGTGAACTGCGATGCCACGGCACTCTGCCCAGGGTGACAAAGTGAGACTCTGTCTCAAAACAAAACAAGATTTGTATAGTTTATTTTATGTAACTTTTTTACTGTATATAAATCTTAACTAAAAATCATAAGTATTATACTCCAGCTAATATTATGCCTTCCTGAAGTATTTAGGGGAACTTTAGTTGAAATCTGTAATAAACATTGAATTGTGTCCAAATATAAAATGAATTGATGAATAGAAAAAGGGAAAAATAGTTGGATAGGTATGTGATAAAGCAGTTTCATTAAAATATTAATTATAGAGTCAAGGCAGTAGGTATATAGAGATTCACCATAAAATTTTTCAATTTTTAAATGGGTTTGATTTTTCATAATAAATTTGAGGAAAATATATAAAGCAACACGGGCAGATTGATCTTAAAAATATAGAGTGAAATGGAAAAATAAGAAAGAATGAACCATATAAAATGATGCCAGATACATGATTAAAATACCTATATACAGATTTGGGGAGAGAAATTCAGTCAAAATGATACACAGTGAACACATTAGAATGGTTGCCAATGGGGGAAGGAGTGTGAGTAGGGCTGGGGAAGGAGAGACAGATGGGGGTTGGATAGATAGGCCTTGCACGGACTAATGAGGGCAGTGGGGAGAGAGAGAGATGTGGGTGGGCATATGGAGAACCATTAAACTTAGAGGCAAATCCTGGCCTCTCAAATTACTACCTGTATTATTTGGGGCAAGTTATTTAATAGTCTTTTGACTCACTTTTCTCATCTATAAAATGGGTATTATGATCTTTACTTCATAGACCTCTGAGTCTTAAAACTAAATAATGTCTTGGAAGTTCCTAGCGTAACCTTTAATCTATGGTAGACATTAAGCAAAATTCTATTCTCCTTTTCTTTCTATTCTTCTAAATCTTCAGTGTCCTTCAGTGGGCTTGCCTGTCTTCTCTTAATTCCAGAACACCATACCTCTCTTTCTTGTTTTTCAAACACCTTTAGTGCTATAGCCTATGCCATTCTATCCCATTTTGTCTTCACACAGACATAGAGTTTCTTTAGAGGTGTTGTTCTGTGTCTATCTTGCTCTTTCCACCAATCATTCCACTTATTCTTGAGGGTTCAAAGTGTAGCTTCGAGTGTCTCTCTTCCCACTTGTTACCCAATATTGTTCTTGACTGTTACTCCAGGAGAGCAGAGTCTATGTCTCTACTACTTTCTATTTTTTTCTCCACATGGAAGAGGCTCAACAAATATTTAATGAATTAGTGAAGGAATAAACATTACCTGTTTTTCACTGCTCTTTTCACTCTGCCCTATTTAATAAACACTGATTTATTATTGCTTTTACCCCTCCCATGTATTGCTGAAGGCTTGCTGAACTTAATGAAGTAGATGTGATGGTACGAGCCCAACCCAGATCCGCTGCAAGATGTGGCTCCAGAAACACATTGGACTCAAAGACAGGCACCCTCTCCTCTCTTTACTGTGGGTGCTCATTCAGCTATTCTGCTAAATTATGGATGACATTTTAGAGCTGGAAATGATCATAGAATTTATGTAATCAAATCTCCAAATGCTAAAAGTTAGATGAAAGGATCTGTATGTTCAAAGCCAATTGGGATTAGTGAGAGAGATTGCCTTCATGGAGGAGGTAAGCATTAAGCAGAGTTTATTGATGGGAAGAGATGTGGGCTGTCTAAAGAGAGGGTGGAACATTCCAAGGGTGTAGAGTGACATGAGCCCAGGATTAGAGATGGCAGCAGATATGTGCTGCAGAGGAGCCCGCAGAGGATTGTTGGCTGTACATCAGGATTATCACATTACGTAAAGGGGACAAGATGGCGGGTGGATGAGTTAGAAGTCAGCATCCTTCTCTTTCCATACTGTCCTTTGCAACACCCCTGTCCTATCCTTGATATGCTCCTGACCTCCTTATCCTCTTATCTGGGCCAGAGACAGGGCTCAAAGCCTGATTTTAAAATGAAATCCAAATGACACATTTGGAACTCTAGATTTTAGCCTAGAAATATGGGTTTTGCATTGTTTTTGGCACATATAGCAGCCAGCTGAGATGGCCCAAACCCCAGGAGGGATGGTTGGCACAGTCTCAGCTTTATATTTCCATGTCTTCAAATCAGTCCAAGCTACTCATTAGGCAGCCTTGTTTCAGCAAGCACTCTACCACATGCTGGCCCATCACTAGATCACCACAGCCTTGCCTTTGGTTCAGCTCATCAGTCCTTCTCCATTCTTGCCTTTGCCACATTTCTGGATTTTGAAAGACAGCTGCAGGAAACCAGGCTCCTCAGTTTCTCTCTAGGAAGGCTAGATACTGAGTCCATGTGCCCTTTCTTCCCCAAACAGGTTTTCTGTGTTTTCTTAACCCTGATCATGGCGAATGTGTCAGGGATTTGTTTAAGACTTCCTTTGGCTAACAAACATCAGGATGCACTGATATAGATGCATTTATATTTATTTATCTTTTTTTTACTTTTTTTTTTTTAGAGACAGAGTCTCACTTTATCACCCTCAGTAGAGTGCTGTGGTGTCACAGCTCACAGCAACCTCCCACTCTTGGGTTTAGACAATTCTCTTGACTTAGCCTCCTGATTAGCTGGGACTACAGGCACCCACCACAATATTTTTGTTGTTGTTGTTGCAATTTGGCTAGGGCTGGGTTCGAACCCTCCACCCTCGTTATATGGGGCCAGTGCCCTACCCACTGAGCCACAGGTGCCGCCCGATGCATTTATATTTAAAGGAAGAATGTTTACTGTGTCATTAAAGACGTTAAAGGGAAAAATGTCTAACAGTGTTGTTACTTTTTGCTCTAAATGGTATTAAATGAATACTTTGTCCAGGTGAAGTACTGTCTTTTCAGAAGAGCTTGCTTATTCTCTTTCCTGAGAATTTTTGGCCTGTCCTTCCTTTTCTTTTCTCTAATCATTAAAAGGAAAAGAGGAGTTTAGCTGTCTCAGTAACTACCTTCCTGGATTCCAGGGCCCTGGCATATGTGCAGTCAGGGACAGGTGATCTGTGAAACACATCTGAGGTAAGAAGGAGAAGGGAGTAGTTCAGGGTTTTAAGGATTCTGCGTAATGGGAACCATCATTTCTTCATTTAACATTGCTTCACAATTTGTGCAATAAAAATAACTCTGGAGAAATCTAAGCTGTTATTACTCTTGCTCTTTAAATCTGGATTTTCCAATATTCCATCCTGAGTCTTAATGATGCAGATTATTGCAATTTGTCACTTCTGTTGATGCAAATAGTAAATCTTGAATTCATAGGTCTCCAACTATATCCTATCTTGATTGGAAAGGACTTTTCTTATTTGGTTTCTCCGCAGCCCCTATCTGATTATGCTTCTTTAAGGTTTAAAAAAAAAATGTTAACCAACAGAATTATTTGGATACATGTGGATTCTGTGTCGACACCCAGTGGGAGAACACAGGCCATCCTGCAATCAGATGGGGTGCTGGACAAAGCCTCTGCCTCACAGGGCTCACTAAAGGACTGGTTTTCCAGCCTGACAAAGCAGAAGCCATTTCATTCTCTGCATTTCTTTATGGCCGGCATGCCAATACATTTACTGAACTATGTAGACAGTCTCTGTAGCACCGCCAGCTTTTATTCCTGCTTCTACCCAGTTGTAAACCTAGAAACAAATATTTAGCTGGCTGTGGAGTGTCATCCACACAAGTGCTCTCCCTCTGGGGGTCTGCTGCACACACAGCGCCTGACTGGTCCTTTCACATTGCACAGGACATATAATATATTTATGTCTCGTGTAACCATAGAAACCTGTTGTGTCAGAGAAGACTTTATGATTTTGCTGCTCTCCAGAAAGAGATGAATAAAGCCACAGGGCAACCTGCCACCTCTTGTTTAGTTACTTTGTAATCATTTAGCAATTAAGACTGCAGAACATATTTACTATAATTTTCACATCTGTAGACATTTTACAAACACTCAAGATATTATTTTAGAAACCCCATAGCCCAAACAGCTTTTTTTTAAAAAAAATTATCTGCACAATTTGTACTTCATTAATTATTCTTGAAAATGGCTGGTCTTTTTGGTGTTGGGGGGAAGCGTTTCCTTTAGCATCACTGGCATGAGGAATGCATGAATTTTGTTATGCTGCCTATACAATAGGGCTGTAGAAAGAATACCAGTTTGGGAGTTGGGCAGAGTTGGATATAAAACCTAATTTAAATCTGGGCTCTTCCACTTACTGGCTGGGCTTTCTGAGTGTTGCAGAGCTTTTTTGGCTATTACCAAAACCTATGAAATGAGAATGATAATATGTACTTTGATGGATCATTCATTGTAAGAAAAGCAATAATTTTAGGGAAAATGCATAGTCCATGGTAAAGAATCACCGTTTAGCACTATTATCATTGCTTTTATTCTGAACTTTTATGTCTTTTGACCTAATATGGAATGCACCGTAAGTATATTCCTATACCTGTAAAAGCTTATTTTGTTTAGTACGTATATGGTACTTCATACTTATTAAAGGCTTACCAGTATTTATTATAAAACCCCCAAGCAAGCTGAGGAATACAAATTCCATCTCTTTTTCCAATTAATTCTGCACCTTTCCATTTGGCAAATACATGTGTTTCAGGGGGTTTAATAGAGCAAGGAACCCCCTTGGCTCTTTTGTCTATGCCTTGGATTGTTTAAAGGAATTATCCACAATGTCATGAAAGCTCTGATTTGGCTCCTAGATGACTTGGGCGACCCCTGCTGGCAGCCTGTGAAATCAGGCGTGCCTGCCACCAAACCAAAAGGCAGACCCTCACCCCTAGATCCCATATAAATGCCCTGTAGACTGTGTGGTCTGTGGGTGGTAGGGTATAATCATGGCTGTGAAGGCATGGAGTTTACTCTTATTGTTATTATTTTCTTTATTATTGTTATTTAAATGGAGGTATTAGAATGCAGGGGATGTATCCTACTAGCTAATAACCATTTAAGTTGCATTTGGGAGCTTTCAGGACTTGACAACAGCTTTTCAAAATCTCAGGCTGTTAAACCCCCTACTGGGTTAATGTGGCAGAAAAAGACAAGAACGACACCAGCCAATGGCTTTTTGTACAGTGCTGTATCTTGAGCATCTGGAAGAGAGAAAGGGAAACAGATTCTTTTAGAAAATCCAATTAGAGAGAGAAGGAAATATGCTTTACTGAGAGAGAGAGGGGGGGGGGAGGGAGGGAGGGAGGGAGGGAGAGAACAGGTTCTCCCCAGAGGTAAAAGCCTCAATATTGACAAAGGAAAATCCTATATTACTTTGACTTAGTTCAGAAAACCAGTGTTTCTAGATGTCTTCTCAGGAAACAAACAGTGCAGATAAACAGGAAGCTGTTTTCACCCACAATTCAATTTAGACAATAACAAATATGATGATTTAAAAAACATCACGGGAGAGAATACAAAAGCTTTTCGTGATTCCTTGTAGAAGCATGGGAGCCACATTCTCCCTCCGACTTGTTTATCAATTTTGAATGAACTTATAAGAGATCTAGGGAATCCGGAGTGATTTTGGAAATCACCCTTAGCTTGTAGGGACCACATATGAAAAATAACCCCTACCCTAGTTGCCGTTTAGCATTTCCTCACACCTTGACTTTGACTGTTAATCTGTTAAGGCATCTCTTGTCCAGACCAAACAGACTCAGTTTAATAGCTCTTTGTGACACTATTTGTATAGAAATTTTAAACAGGTACAATTTACCTAGATTTAGAGGATTATAAATAAAACTACCGCCTCCCCCCTCCAGTTTTCCTCATTAAGGGGATCATATTGTATTAGAATGTGCATTTTCATTATGACATATTAGGTTTTATTGTGTTTATAACAACTCCAAGGGGGGGCATTCTCACAGCACTCATGGAGGTCTAGCTGTGGGACTCCTGTTATAAGCAGGCACAGTGTGAGCTTTGGTATAATATTCTCATTATCTTAAACCCTCATCTCTTTTTCGTTTGTTAAAGGGGTCATTTGGCTTTTTAATATAACTTGTATTAGTGCAATTATAGGAAACAAAAATCTTTAAACACTGAACCAGACAGGTTGTTCTTTAACAGCTGGGGAAAGACTTGCCCATACCCCATACACTCTGCCTTCATGTGGCTGAAACCCCTTTCTGTATAAATGCACCTAAATAATACATTGCACATACACTGTATATGCAAATGCTCCTCCCAGAGACATTCTTTTCTCTGAGTGGACAAAGGAAATGGACCTCATGGTGATCTTTGAAGACCATTTACAGTTCTAACAGCCTATGTTTTCCACAAGAACACACAATCATGAAATTTAAAAGCATGCCTCAAATATGGGAGTTGATGCCGCTAAGGAGAGCTGAGGTAATGGAACTGCCCCTGTGATCTCTGAAATTCTTAGCCCCTGAGTGCCTTTAGAAGATGTGTCTGGGTCAGGCAGCTTCTGAGCCCATGGAGGCGGGATGGTGGCATGGGAAGGCACAGGCCAGGATTCAGCTTACCTGTCTCCCAGGCCCAATTCTGCTGCTTGTTATCTGTGGGGCCCTGAACTCCTCTGCGTCTCCCTTCGGGCCTCTTTAACGAAGATGAGGTGATCTGCCTCCTAGCTGTGCTACAAGAATTAATGATAATATGCTAGAAGGATCCTGGGACTCAGTAATTGACTTCAGCTGTCATTAATAACGTGCCTCAACTCTATTGCCCTTGGATTTGGAATTAGGGAGGCCTAATTCCAGATCAGGGTGGGTACTTTATTTCACATGCCTCGTGAAAGGGCTCAGAGTTACTTACCTGATAGAATGCTTTGTCCCCACATGCCCTTGCTCTCACACACACACTCATTTACCACACTCTTACTGCCACACTGTAGTAAGTGCTCTCACAAATACGTACACTCACTGCTTCCCTTTGTGCATACCTGCACACACACCCACACATCCCAGGCTGAAGTGAGGCCCCAGCCCGGGTGGGGAAAGGAATAGCCAGGTGCTGTGGATTGGGGACTAGCCTCCAAAGGTTCAGTGTTCTCTAGTGCTCTAGAAATCTGACCCCAGACTAACTCTGCTTAAAACAAACAAACAAACAAAAATTTGTTACTCTAACAATCCCTCCTTTCTCTGATAACCTCATAGAAAGTTCAAGATTCTAGGAAGGAAATGGAAGAAAGGTGTTTTACAATTGCTGAAAAAACACTGTTTACTTAAAGGTGCGTGTTTTGTTTTTCCAGTGACTAATTTGGTTCTCCTGGGATGGGGCAGAAGCTAAGCTGTGTGGTGGGATTTTTTGTAGTAAAACCATTTCTCAGCTGTACTGAAGGTGCTGAGGGCTGAGGGCTGAGGTATATCTCCCCAGGTTTGGGTGATGAGGACAGGAAGCCCTCAGGAGTCCTTGTGCAGCCACCCAGCCTGTGCTGAGATCTACTGTAGCCAAGGCCCTGTTCTAGACTAGACCTTGTAAGGGTCAGAAACATGAGACAAGGCTCCTGCCTCCATACCTGTCCACCCAACAAGGGACAAGGAGGAACAGACGATAAGACTTCTGATGGTCTGGAACTCAGGAATTCTTCACCTAGCAGGTGCTGCTGGAGGTGCTCAGAGAAGGAGGCATACAGGGGAAGCTTTCTACAGGAGAAGGCATTTGAGCTCATCTTTGAGGAAATAGCATAATTTCCGTGTGTATAGGTAGGTCAGAGGTGATGGAGAGGGGGAGTCCAGGTCAAGGGCATGGCCAAAGCAAAGCAGGAAAGTGGCCTGTTACAAAGTGTATTCACAGAGAGCACCTGGTTTGGATGGAGCAGTCTGTCTCAGCTGGCGGTGGGAGATAAGATGTGCAAGCTTAACTGGCACTAGATGACAGCAGTCTTGACACCTTGCTCTGCACTGTCTTCTGGGTGCTGGTTTTTGGAAGATATATCTGACAATATTTATATATTTTATCTGAATGCCACATCTGTGGTTTTGCTTTAACTGTTTCTAAATATCCTATTCTGCTGCCCTCAATTCTTCCAGTCCTAGATCATTTCCTCAACTCACCTTGAGTGCTGCTACCTCTGAGAGGACGTAAAGGATCTCATACTCTGCAGTTCTGTGACCCTCCGTGGTGCGCTGCAGCTCCTGGCTCATGGTAGAGACGTGTCTCTCTGCACTGAGCTCCCTCCAGGGCTGGGAGCTCCTGACAGCACAGACTAACACTTGCTGGGATCTCTCACAGCATCTTGTACTTTGCAGGCCATCCAGGATATCTGGGTGAATGAGTATATCCCATTCTGGACTGTGTGTTTTTACCACGTCACACTCCTCACCTTCACTTCTCAGAGGCCAGAAGCCCAGTCATTCATGGACTCACCCAGGCAAAAAACATCCCTCGTGGGGAAGAATGGCTGCTGCCTTCCCAGACTCCTGTACACAGGATGTGGCTCTGAATGCAGGATCCCATTTTGGGGAGTGGGAAGAAACAGGGAAGTTCTCTGCAATTTTGAGGCACAGCATGACTCTGAGAAAGAATCAGGAAGAAGACAAAAGTGTCTCCCTTCCTCCACGCCTAAGGGCAATATGGTTTCTTGGCACAGAAGGAGAAACTGAGCTGGATATACTCTTGTTATCAAACAAATTATAAAGCACTTAAATTCCTCTTCCTATTAACCTGACTGCGGTCGTGTTCAATAGCCAGAGTTTGTCCCATCATTGTCAAGGAGAGAAGAGCATTATACTCACCCGGGGCTTTGGGCTGGAAGCCTGCTAAGGGTAAGGAGGTAGGCCTGCCTCCTCCATCACTCACTTGCTGGTATTGCAGGGGGCTAGGAGACAGAACTGTTCTTGCCTGGCTGTGTGGCTTTGATAACTCTGGGTCTGGCAGATGGTTAAAATGGAATCTTGTTTTCTATAGGCCCTTTAGAGGTACCTATAGCTTGTTGAACCTGGGCGGACATATCTCTGGTCCTCCATTTTTCTTCTCATCCCATGGCATCGGGTGGTGCACCTCAGCTGGTTTCTCCAGGGGTCCTTGTTGGACAGAGATGAAGGCAAGCCATGCCTGCTCTCCCCTCCCTGGGACTACATTTGGTCCACAGGAAGCATTCTTGCATCCTTGCCCCTGATGAACTCCAGGAGCAGAGGCTATTCCCTCCCTAGCCTTGCCCGTCTAGCAGGGAAGGAACAGAGTGGGACAATAAGACCCCACTCAGCATGGGGCAGGCAGGCTTCAGTCCTACATGTCTCTCTCTTGACTTCAGGGTAGACGTTTCCAAGCACTCTGAGTAGTACCTCCATGAAAATACCTCCTAAAACATGGTCCATCTCACTACTCTTCTAGAAGGACTGGGGTGGAGACTAGCTCTATGGTGGTAACTCTCTCCAAAGAAATGTCTCCACCAGTCTTTTCACACCCTCTTCTCTGAGCCCTGCTTGAGATGGGGACCTAAAAGCCCTAAGACAGGTTCTCAAAGCCATTGTCTGTGTGCATCTGAACACAGGAGGTGACGCAGAATGCATGTTTCTTTAGTGTCTGGTATTTATTGTACTGACACCTCAGTATACGCACACACACGAATGTGTATAAACATACACATCTGTCGTGCAGGCTGTCTGTTCATACAGTAGTTTTAGTGCGCACACTGTGGGAGGATAGAGGAGCTTCTGCGTTTTCACTTGGTTACCTTTAGATTCAATTTTAAATACAGTCATGTATTTAACAATATTTTAGTCAACAATGACCTGCATACACAGAAGAGTCCCGTAAGATTCTAATACTGTATTTTACTACACCTTTTCTATGTTTAGATACACAAATACCATTGTATTACAACCACCTACAGTAATGGCAATTGATGTTAGAGTGGGTTTGAGAGCCACTTTGTCAGGGGGGAACTCCATTGCCAATGCTTTCTCATCAAAGATTTCAAAAATAGACACCACATAATGGGGCCTTCCGATCAATGACAGTCTTCGTGCACACAGACTACTGAGCTAATGGAAGTGAAACCTTCTTATTTGTTTGATCATAGTGTTTACTGAAAGAAGAAAAGCTAGGAAAAATGCCCATGTTCCTTCTTTAACACTTAAGTGCAGACTAGATAATTCTAGGCCATGAGATAAGCAGGGTACACACAAAGTGCTTTCGAGTTAAAATTGCACAGTTCTGAATCCCAAAGGCCAGAAGGCTTTCTTTCATCCAGATGATCTTAAGAAAGCATATTTGAGGAGGAATTGTATTCTTTTATCAGTTTAACAACAAAAGCACCCATCAGAGCTTATTGATCATTCATACTGTGTTTGTGTGTGTGCACACTCAGATTCTTGGCAGGTAAATGTAATTATTTGCCTTCAGACCAACAGAATGTTTGTTCTATAAATAACAAGTGTTAAATATAGTATGGGTTACAGTCTTGAGAAGATACAGAGAAAAGCGATTTCTAGAGTGACATTTTAGGAGCAAGAAATCAAATCTTGTTTCATCCAAATATCAGCAGAGAGACCAGGGAATTTTTTTTTTTTTTTTGAGACGGAGCCTCAAGCTATCCCTCTGGGTAGAGTGCTATGGCATCACAGCTCATAGCAACCTCCAACTCCTGGGCTCAAGCAAGTCTCCTGCCTCCGCCTCCCAAGTAGCTGGGACCACAGGCGCCCGCCACAACACCCAGCCATTTTTTTTTTTTTTGGTTGCAGCCATCATTGTTGTTTGGCCGGCCCAGGCTGGGGATTCGAACCCGCCACCTTAGGTGTATGTGGCTGGTGCCTTAGCCGATTGAGCCACAGGCACTGAGCCGAGACCAGTAAATTTGTGGTAGTGACTGGCACATGTAGTCCCAGCTACTCAGGAGGCTGAGGCAGGAAGATCATTTGAATCCAGGTGGCTGTGAGCTTGGCTGATGCCACAGCACTCTAACCAGGGTGACAGAGTGAGGTTCTGTCTCAAAAAAAAAAGAATGATGCCAGAGCAACTTGGCAGCTGTGGCACTGACTTAGAGTAGCAAGGCCACACAGCTCCCTAAGGATACTTCTTGGCTTATTCTCCTTCTCCCCTCAACAACAATCATCTCAAAAGCATTCATAGTCTAAAGAGGAGGATTTCTAATAAAATTATGGGGGTGAAATCCAAGGAAATCCATGTAATCGAAGTGCAAGCTTGGATTAGAAAAGGAAGGCTGGAGGAGCCCCAGGCTACATAAGGCACCTGTTTCTCCTCACTGCTCAGTGCTTCAGTTAGCACCTCCAGCAGTGTGTAAAATGCTCTCTGCTCCTGGTCCTAATGTGGAAAAACAGTCACCCTATGTGGCTCCTGTGCTCACCCACAGCCTATAGAACTAGCCACAGGAAGTCACATTTAGCTCTCCCTGAATTCCAGTGCTCAAATTTTGGGGAAGGGAATCTGGTGGGCTTAGTTTAGATCAGAAATCCACCTCTGGTACAGTCAGCAATGTTGGGGAAGAGAGTCATGGAGCATAAACTCAGCACCAGGTATTCATCCCTGTGATCCTGTGGATCTGGGAGGTAATTTCTAGAACTACAATGTTTACGATCAGAGCAACTTCCCCAAAGCTTTCTACTACATTGCCCCCTTCTCCCGATCCCCAACATATAGCTGGTTTTCCTTCTTTAAAGACTTACATCAGCTTCTGTTTCTTGGGTTCTTCTATGTGAGACAACCCATGAAGTAGGATGCCCCCCGGCCCACTTTCCTTGCTGTCCCTGAAAGTAAACCCCAGGCTCTTTTCATCTTAAAGGTTTACTAATAATCACTATGAAAAGACCAGACAGGGAGTAGTAAGTAATTCACATGGGAAAGGTTCAAAGGTCTCAGACAACCTGAGTTCCTGAAGTCTTATGTCTTTAGTTTCTGGCATTCTGTTGCTAAGTGGCTTCTGGGAAAATGGGCCCTTTCAGCCATCAGCAGACTGGCCACACAAAGCCCAATAAATGCCGATGGTGTTCGTGATCTGTGCATCTCTTCATATTTCCAAGACATTCCCTGCTTCCTGGTTGTAGACTCTCCCACACAGTGTGCTGGCACAGTTAGACCTGGCCTCTTGGAATCAAGAGGCACTAAATGATTATATGTGGTAGCAGCAAGTGAATTCACTCTTGCTTCCTCAAGTTTTGCCAATTGTAGAGGAATCCTTGCTTTGAAAGTATTTTGTTGCCTTTGATGTGTTCCCACTGGTGTGAGGCTGATGCTGTAGGAGCCACCTCACTACCCTGTGCAGGGGACACTGCAGACGGTGTTGTCCATAGTTTCTTCAGCGTTGCTAGTGGTTGGTATTCAACAAATAACTGGTTATCAGTGCATGAGAAACCTGGAGATTGGGGAGGGGGATGGAGAAAGAATGAGTTAGCAAAAGGATGTTGAGACATAAATAAAAATGTGATATGAGGAATTCAGTTGCACTGTCAGGAGGATGACAGAGAGTGTGTTCTTGGAGAGATCAGGAGGCCACACTTGCAAATGAAAATCCTGTCTGGAGTCTCTTGCCAAGCCCTGTCCCCCAAAACAGGATGAGTTCTGGCACAGCTCCGAGGTGCTTGATTCATGGGCCCTTTCCATCTCTCTGGGGGCTGCATGGGAACAGCATTTTGGAGCCTGCGTCTGGTGACGGCATGATTTATATTCTCCAGAGCAGGCAAGAGCTGGGCTTCTCACAGCATCCCTGGAACAAATGCTGGCCAGGCAGGTGGCACCGTGAAGAAGCTGCTGTCTGTGTCTGGACTGCTCCCTCTCTAACACTCCCCTCTCAGCCCTCGCCAGGACACGGACTTCACTGGCCCATAGTTAGGCCAACTTTCACTGATTTTGACCTTTGGCTCTCTCTGTTCTCTGTGACCATGGTGATCTAAATCTCAACCTTCCACCCAACCTCAGGCAGGGGACTGGAATGGGGTCCAGCCAGGATTCTGGCTGATGGGCAAGTGCCAAGTCAGGGGCCTAGAACAAGAAGGAGCAAAGGGTCAGGGGAGGGAAGTCTGAGCCAGAATCCTTAGGCCCAGAGAGCCATGAAGGAAGGAGAACTAGAGCATGCCAGTCATGTCCAGAGGGTGGGACAGGTAGGCAGGACCATGGGTCCAGAGCTGGGTGAATAGGACTAGAATATGAGCAGAATGGGGATAAAGGAGAGAGAGGTGGGATCTTAAGTTTTGGGACCTCCCTAGCTGGCTAGTGCTGAGCAGCTGGAGAGTCAGGAGTGCCTCGCTTTTCACTCCTCACACCTTGCTGCTAGGCTCCCACCCCTCGAGGTATCCTCCCAGCAGAGCTATGACTACCAGTTTCATCTGCAAGGCCAGCACTCCTCTCTTGTTTCTTCTCTGCTTCAGAAGGTGGCCATCAGAATAGGGGCCAGACTCAGACCATGAGTCCAAGTGCTGCAGGGTCATTTTCTGTGCAACCACTGTTTGTTTATTCATTCATATTCTCATATTCGTTCCCTCGTCCTCATTTTATTTTATTTTATTTTAAGGCAGAGTCTCACTCTGTCACCCAGGCTAGAGTGCCGTGGCATCAGCCCAGCTCACAGCAACCTCAGAGTCCTAGGCTCAAGTGATCCTCTTGCCTCAGCCTCCTGAGTAGCTGGGACTACAGGTACCTGTCACAATGCCGGGCTAATCTTTCTATTTTTAGTACAGACAGGGTCTCACTCACGCTCAGGCTGGTTGTAAACTCCTGAGGTCAAGTGATCCTCCTGCCTCAGGGATGACAGTCATGAGCCACCAGGCCCAGTCCTCTTCCTCGCTTTCTCTCTCCTTAATCCAGCACCAATTATCCATTCATTATATATATACACATACAAATCCCACTGTGTAATATTTTATTTTTTGTGTCTTGCAGAGATTAGCATGCCTGTCTAGCACCTTTTCTGAACTTTCCAGGGACAGATGCTGTCTTCATTTGAAGTAATCCCAGCCCCAGCTAAGGACCTGGAACATACTGGTTGCACAATGAATGTTTTAGAAGGTTGAGCAGCCTAATGGCCAGATAACTAAATGAGTGGCACCTCATTTATCTTACATTTCTAACTTCCTCCCAGAATTTATTTTATTTTTTAAATTAACATATACTGTGTATGTCAGTATCAAAGTAGGAATACAAAACCACACAGTAATTTCAGCAGAGATAGGTTAAGATAAAGAATTATTAACTGTAATTGGGAATCAGAGTGAAAGGGATCGGCTAGTAAGAAGTAAGGAGACATCTAAAGAATACTATAATGTCATACTAGATAGTAAGTGCCTTGAAAGTAGGTATAATATGACCCTCATCTGTATATCCCCACTCTGTAACTATGTTGAAGCAAAGTGAATTGAACCAGAGCTGGGGTGACCAGATAGGTATAATGTGACATCTCTAGAAAGTCATCCTGAGAAATGGGTACAGGGGAGTGATTGTGCTATGTGGACTGTACTTGGGACCCCTACCACATGCCCTATGAGGCTTGTTTTGTAAATGGGAGATTCCTTTATCTCTGACATCGCCTGTTTGTTTTTTCCTTCAGTGTTAATACTTTGAAGGGTCAGGAAATAGGAAACAACCCTATTAAGCAGGGGATTCTGAGGGCTCACTCTGCAGCTGACAGCCAGAGTGGAACTGCAAGATAATGGAGGCTGATACTGGTCCCAGCCAATTCTTCTCCCCTTTGCAAAGCGCTGAATGACAAGCAGATTTCTCAGCTCCAAGCAGGCAGTCTCATTCAGATGATAAATGTGTCCCTGGACAGAGGAGCTTGTTGAGTGATATTTACCAGGGTCTCTGTGAAGGGCCCTCAGCTCCCAAGGGAGCATTTCAAACCTTCATCTGCTCTCCTGTTCAGCTGACATCCATGGGGCGGTGAGAGGAATAAAAGCTCTCCAGCATGATGGAAGCCCTGGTGATTTGTTTAGATGCTAGAAGTTTCTTGATTTCACTTGCTTCCTGTGTTCAGCCCCTCCCTCTTGTAGGCAAGCCCCAGACAGAGAAGCACGGAGTCTGTGAGAAGCTTAGAGTCTTAAAGGAGGAGGGCTGGGAGGTCAGCAAGTACTACAGAGCTCAGTCAGGCTCCACCACCCCGGGCTCCTGGGCCAAGTTTCTTGGCTTCTCCACACACAACAAAAGCTTCCTCATAGGATTACCACAGAGATAAAATTAAACCTGTATAAAGATACTTTCACATTTTAAAATGCTGTGCAGCATAAGCCATTCATTTATTCAGTAATTCCTTTTGGTACACCTACTGCGTGCCAGGTACTATACTGTCTGAAGAGCCAATTCCAGACTATGCAAGCTGGGGAGAAGAGCAGGCCACTAGCCAGGACTTTCCCAGCCATCAGTGTGGTTCTGACATAATTTCCAGCTGTTTTTGTCTGGGTTCTCCAGAGAAACAGAATGAGTAGAAGATAGACACACACACAAATAGAATGTATTTGTATATGCTAAATATATATAAACAGGGTATGTTTATATGTATGTGTTTATATGAAGAGATAAAGAGATTAATTATGAAGAATTGGCTCACATAGTTATGGAGGCTGAGAAGTCCCAGCATCAGCCGCAGCAAGCTGGAGACCAAGGAAAGCCAATGCTCTAAGTTCCAGTTCAAGTCCAAGTATGAAGGCAGAAGCCTGATGCCCTAGCTTGAAGATGGGGCAGAGAGAGTGAATTCTCTCTTACTCCCGTTTGGTTCTCTTCAGGCCTTCAGTGGATTGGTGGCCAAGGTGCACCCAGCCTGGGGTACAATCTGCTTTACCCAGTCTACCAACCCAAGTGTTAATCTCATCCAGAAATGCCCTCACAAACATACCCAGAATGATGCCCAAACATCCCCTCCACCCTGCAGGCCAATCAAATTGACATAAAATTAACCATCACACCAGGGTTGGTGTTCACATAGAGTATTTAAATTTTTGTAGCAGCTTTACATGCTGTTCTTATTTGGCCTCCAGAATGACCCAGTAAGGGGCTTATTACTCTTCTCTGTCAAGGCATCACCAGGTTGGCCATTTGAAATGGGCCATATTTGTCTTAAACCCAAATCTCCATGCACTGAGACTCTTCCCTATCCGTGACAGGAAGCCCACTACTCTCCAGAGTCCCAGTGTATGAGAGGACTGCAAGTCTGTCTTTTGCCTCCTGTGCCTTGGTGCTCCCCACTTTGTATACTGGTCCTTAGTCAGCAGGGAGGTTTAAAAGAAATTTTTCCCTATTTCCCATAGAAATAACCATCTGTGGACTAGGTACCACTCAGCAAAGCCTAAACGTAATCTTGAAGCCAAAGGAAGGTAAGGGGTCGATGCAGAGATGTGCCTTTGCCAGGCCTCAGCCAGTTGTGTGGCATGGGGTGGGGAAGGGGGTGGCTGCAGGTGACAGGGCTCTCATGGACTTATTTACCCTGGCCTGGCTTGCTGTGTTTCCTCAGAGAACAGTGTGTGGCTTTTACATTTAACAAGCCTTTTGTCATTTTAACCTTGCCGATGAATCTAGGCACTTTGGGTATTTTGGTTTACTTAAAACCCATTGTGAGATGTTGTATTAAGATCTGTCAGCAGGGAAATATGAATTTATTAATTCAAAACCAGTTGCATCCTCATGCTGAGCTTGGAAAATGGGCCAAATCAACGGCATTTCTCAAGCTCACACTCCAGACGGTGCCCACTCTGCCTGACCCTGCAGCTACTTATGAGTGTGTCTGTCTCATCTGGAAAATGACTTTTTAGGCTGCATGTCCCCCATGCCTAGGATGGTACCTGGCACAGTTCAGCTGCCTAGTTACTGTTTCTGGAATGGACAGTACTTGTTCTGGGAGGATTGTCACATAGCTGTACTCCCCTCAGCTCTGTTCTGGGAAGAAGGCCCTGTCGGCCTGTTAGAACCAGCGTTGTGACCTCACGTGTGTCATGCACGTGTGACACTGGGAACGCATTACTTACTTAAACACAGCTCCTGCCTGTAGAAAGTTCACAGCAAGGGAGCAGTGCTGGGCCATGAACACCCACCAGAGTTCATCTTGAGAAGCACTGAACAAGTGAGGTTTAAGAAGAGGGCCTCAGGGACACTGATGAGGGTGAGGAGGGTGCGGGACAATGCCAGCCTCAGTAGTAGGGGTTCATTGGGTAGCAAAATGGCACAGGACCTCTGAGGTGACTTCCCTAGCTCAGCACTTCTGTTCTCTGAGTGGCTTTTTCTGCAATGTTTCCTGTAGGGCCTGTGCTAGCAGCGAGACAGAGAGTGAAGCTGGAGACATCATGGACCAGCAATTTGAAGAGATGAACAACAAACTCAACTCAGTCACTGACCCCACTGGCTTTCTGCGGATGGTTCGTCGTAATAACCTCTTTAACAGGTGCGAGTAGGGCTCCTTCCCTGGCCTGGTGCAGGGCAGGATCCTCTGAGTACAAATAATGTGCTTATATGGATGCTCCTTCCAGCTGGTTAGGCATCTGGCTCATGTCACACATGTGCAGAAGCAAGTGTGATGCTTCCACAGCCCTGTGCTCGTCAGGGCCTCTGCTTCACAGCAGCACCTCCAGCTCAAGTGAGAAGACAATGACAGGCTTGATGTGACAATCCTCGTTTGGCTAGGATGGGAGGCCCAGGAGAGGGTTGGCTGCTTCTCCGCACATCCTCAGAGCTGACTTCCTGAACACCCGGCAGAAGCCAGACAGAGTAGCCTCACGTCCTTCTTTGCCAGTTTCTGCAAGTAATTCATGAGCCAGGCACCTGCATTGGCTTCCTGGCCTGATGTTCAGGAGTGGAGATGGCAGCATTGCTGGAGGAAGAAACCAGGTTAAGAAAGCACTCACCCAGACCTGGGTCCACCCTGTGCCCTGAGGCCTCCCAAGTAGGCCTTAATGGTCTTAGGATGAGGTGGGGTTTAAATTACCAAGCCAGCGTGCCCCTTCATCTTTTTATCAGAACTGATACCCAAGCTGGGTCCATATAAACTGGGACAGGTGGTCAGAGTTGAGAGGCACTTGTCCCACTCTCATCTGGTTGCCTGGCAACAACCTGGGAGTACATTTTGATAGACCTCTCCAGAAAGACATCACAGACTCTCTAGGTCCCTGCCACAGCCCAAGGACCTCCCTTTAAAGGGCAGCTGGTTGACCTTGGAACATAGGAGGGAAGTGACTGTGCACTGGGTAGGAGGCAGCCTCTGCTTGGCAGCCCTACTGTGCTGGGCGTTGTATGCCCTGTCTGTTCCTACTCCAGGCCCTGGTTTCCTCTCATTATTGTGCTGTCAGGGTGACAAACGTGTGTTTACTTTCCCAGAGGGGAGCTAAGGAGGAAGAGAACCAAGGGCTGGGGACTTAGAAACTGGCAGCTTGATTGAGAGGAGGCCAAAACTTCAAGCTGGTTCTGTCTTCCCTACCACCTTTGCAGGCATCCCTCCTGGCTTTAGGTGTCATGTAGGGACATGGCACAGTCTGAGAGGTCTGGGAATGGGCCTGGGTGCACATCCTTTCTCTGCCAATGTCTTGGACATTAAGGTTATTCTCAGCTCAGCCAGATGATATTATTCGTAGTTAGAAACTAGAAGAGCTCAGGGCATGGCTTTTGGCTCCGTTGCTTAGTAGCTGTATGACACTGGGCAGGCAATTTCACCACTTCATCCTCAGTTTCCTAATCTCTGAAATGGGGACAGACTTCCCACCCTATAGGTTTCCTTTAATATGGGAATTAAAGGAGCTAATATAAATAGATAACATACTGACCCACTTCCTAATGCATATACTTAAAAGCCACTGGTGGCCTTCTACAGTTTTGAGTAAAGTGAGAAGAGAAATACTAAACTTGAATTCTTCACATGGGTAGATAAAGTTTGGAAGGGGTGAAACACGTACATGCTTGTGGAGCAGGTGGTGGCCACCTTGGATTGCACCTCTCCTACCCTGTGTCCAGCCCTACCTCTCATCCTTCACGTGAGGGAGCTGCCAAGACAGACCATCTGACATCCATGGGGACCTGATAACGGGTGCTCCAGTAGTTGAGAGCCAGTCCCCCAGGGGCCTCAGGCACTACAGAAGGAAAGGGGCAGGCCAGGTGTATTTGGAACTATAACTTACTTACCACCCTGGGCCCAAGATAGGGTGCATTTTGGATGGTGGGATTGTTCATTTGGGGAAGATGTTTTATGTCCTTTCAGTCAGCTCTGAGATAGGTCCTGTGAGCACAATACTATGCATTAATTTGTTGGTTCATTTAAACAGTATAATCTGTGCCCCCCAGCCAGGCTGAGTATTAGTCCCAGCCCTGGGTACCTGATGGGGAGCAGCAAGGCTTACAGTACTGGACCCTGGGCCCAGCTGCCCAGCCACTCAGCACCTGGCTCCCTTGGTAAGGTGTGACCCAGCCACCTAGCTTGGGCCCTCAGTCATACCTATAGGAAAGCAAAGGAATCAGAAGGGATCTGTGCAGACCCTTCCAATACTGGACTTCTGGAAGATAACGAGGGGCACGTTGGATGAGTGAAACAGCATGCATTCTTTCCACCTCAGTATAGTGAGCCCTTAAGAAAAGTTTGCCACACTGTGTGTTCTCTGCTGCCTTCCTGACGAACCCAGGAAGAGGGAGCCCTGGACTCCATCCACAACAGAGCAGAACTACAGATGAGGATATCACAGAGGCAGATAGAGCAAGCCCTCACAGACTTCCAGGGCAGCCTCTCGTCTACAGATGAGCACACACATGCCAGGAGGATGGACACCTGCCTGTGAGCAGATGCCAAAGCTGGATTTCATTTCAGGACACACCTCAAGCTGCTCTGCCAGTCTGTCCCTGCCCTGCTGTGGAGTCTCAGGCCTCCCTCTCTGCCCCTTCCATGACTAGGGATCTGTACTAAGGAGTGCTGGCTTGTCACTGAGCAGAATGGCTGAACAGTAGCTTTTCTGTAAACTCTGTGAGTGATTAGCATTTGCAGAGCACTTATCCCCTGGAGCCCACAGAGGTGAGGTGGAAGCAGCCATGTGCGCAGGGCCTGTGTGCTGGAGCAGCACAGGCTCCTATTCCAGGGCTCTCCAGCTTACTGATTTTATGGATTGCATGGCCCCTTTGTTCCTGGGCAGTTTGCAGACAGATTTGTCAATGAGGCTGCCAAGGCTAAAGCAAGTCAAGTGAGACTTGGCTTCAGATTTTCCTTTCTTGCCACTTTAGGAATTGATCTTTGTTCTGCTATTGTTTTTGAGGTCTCTACAGCCACTATTTTTCTTCTTACCTGTGCACTTTTGTAGAAAACACATCTGCATTTTGAACTCAGGGCAGGCACCACCATTGAATAAAAAACAAGGACACTTCTCTCACTCGTGTCCTGACCCTGGTTGGTGTGGGCCCCAGAGGACAGTCCTGGACTCTAGAAGTTACACTGAGGACTGGTGGGCCAACAGGTGCATGTACAGGGTAGGAGGTATCTGTGGGAATGTATGTATATGTTTACGCATTCAGGGGTGTGCATTTGCTGTGTATGTGTGGGGTGTGTGTGGTATATTTGTGTGTGACTGAACCTGGAGGCAGTCCGCAGATCACATTTGCTGCTTAAAAGAGGAGGAAGGTCAGCCCAGGATTTTGACTATATCCCGGATCCCAGGCCCTAGGGCAGTGCCTTGACGTTAAAGGTTTGCCTATCCAGGATCATGTAGGACCAATACCCCAGAGAAATATCCTGACTTCTGTTGCCACCACTTGTGCAACATGCATCCTAGATTTAATTTTCCACATTATGGCTGTGTGTGTGACATGATATGGAGGGGGCTTTCCTGTTGCCCAGAGAGCAGTGACCAGGGCCAAAACAAAGGACAAGGAAATGTTGAGTGAGGTGCACAGGGAACCAGAGCGCTGCCTCAGGTCTCTGCGCCTTCCTCTAGCACCTGCCACACACTCCCTGCTCTCACAAAGACTGGGCAGGGAATCAGGTGAAAATCTGCCACCTGGTCAGGGTTCCCTCCCGCAGAGAGTCCCCCAAAAGAACAGGATCTGCAGGGAGGGGAGGGAGCCATGGTAGCCCACAGGGCCAGTTTCCCATGACTGTGGGATGGGAGAGAGGAAAGAAGAGGGGTGGCCAGGTGAGATGGGCCATCCACAGCATGCTCTGCACGCCCACATGTGTATGCTTGTCCTACTGGGGGTTCATCGGGCTCAGCCCCTTCCCTGTTCCCTAGCCAGGAGGCTATCTGCTGGGCAGGGGACTGTAGCAGCGAGATACAGGGTATGCAGGCAGAGCTGGCCACCTCATCAGGGGGTGGAGGGAACTCCCCTCTCCCTTCTGCCCCCCAACACCAGAGGGTCAGGCTCTGACAGTGGGGAGAGGGGGCCCTTCCAGAGCCTGACCTGCCCTTCACATCTGGGAGAGAAGACCTGGCCTATAGCGGGGGTGGGAGGGGATGGGGTGACCACATAGGGGTGTTTCCTAAAAGCCCAGGGAAGGGAGAGTCAGCAGGACAGAGTAGAGAGAATTGAGGAGAATTGTCCTCACAGGGTTAGCCTGGCCAGTAAGCTGGGACCTGTGCACACACATTTCTCTCCGTGCCTGCTGTTTGTGTATCTATATGGATATGTGGTGGTGGTTTTGTATAAACATTCTCATGGGCCCTGCCTCAGGGACGTACTGAAGCCTGCTCAGGTGGTGCTACAAAAGTCCAGTGTAGCCTGGGAGGCCCTGTGCGTGTGGATACTCTGCTGATCCTTGTATTCCTATGTTTGGGGACTTTTCTGTGGCAAGCCACGTGGTACAGGGGAAAAATCTTGGACCTTGTTTGGAAACCTAGCTTTTTAGTGGGTGGCCTTTATCAGAAAATGAGGGTAAATAATGCCTCCTGATGGAGCTGTTACCCAGATGTGTTAAGCATGCAGTGAGTGTGACGATGGCCAGGTAGATCCTGCTGTATAGTGAGCAGCTTATTTCTCTGCCCATCTTGGATCTGAGGTTGCTGTGGCACCAAAGGCTGTTTTGGGAGTAAATCAACTACTCCAGAGATAAAATCTCCACCCAAAAACCTGCCTGGATAGCTCCATGCTTCCTCCTGCTACAAACTCTCTCGAGTTGTAGACTTTGAATAAATGCGGAATCATGACCCAGGCAGACATCAGCTACAGCCACAGCCCTCGCTTTGAACCCCTGAGGGGTTCTGGACAGTATCATGCCATCCCTGTCCCCTGTTCTTTGTTGTGGCCCCACGGCTTCTGGCTCAAACAGGGAGCTAAGTGTTCACTCCAGCTCTGACCTGGACAAGCCCCTGCCCACATTCACCTCACTGTGGCTGTCCTGATTGCAGGCCTTCCCTGCCAGTCACTCTAACTGTTGGTTCTAGTCACCAGGCCTCAGGCAAGAGCTCCTGTCCTGTCCCTGCCTGTCCTAATACAGCTTCCTGAGGCACCAAACCCCTGGTGCCCCCCCACACACACACTCTTTCACACCCTGTGCTTTCCAGGCAACACCAATGTAAATGAGATTAGATGATCTCTATCAGAAGTTACTTTCAAAGCAGATCCATCAGGCAGTGACAAGTTTATTCAGACCAGAAAAGGAGTCCCAACCCATTGCCTGCAAGTAACAAGTTAGCCAAGATATTTTGAGGCGCAATTTCATTTATAAGTAATGTTTTCTTTACATTTGTTTATTGGTTCACTGTCTCTGTTTCAGAAATAATTTAAGACACTTTGCCAGAGTTTACATGAGTGCCACAAGATCATATAAAAAATACATGGGTGAGAAATACCAAGGTAGAAGAGAGAGAGTGAAGTTTAGACACACACTCAGCGATGCGAAGCATTGCTAGAGACGGCCGCAGATTGGACTCTGCGTTTTCCCAGGAGTAAAAGTAGAGAGGTCAGCTTCCTGCCTGATTTCCTAGTTCTGGTCCAGACCCCTGAATCAGAATCTTTGGTTTAATAAAGCCCCCAGGGGCTTCTTATGAAAAGTTAAGTTTGGGTGGGGCTGCTGCAACCTCACCCCCACACACACCCTGCCCAGTGCAGTTTCTGATGGGATCCAGAGCACTCTTCCTCCTGCATTTGCCACATCTGTGGTGGCACCTCCAACCCCAGTAATCTTTTGCCCCAAACATAATTCACCACTAAGACCTGTAGGTTCAACCCAGTGACATTTCTGGTCTCCTTCCCTTCTGTCTGTTCCCATTGCTGTGTCTGTTCCTTGAGCACTCACTGTCACCATGAAATTACTATTTGATGTAATCACAGGGACAGCCTCACAAGACTGCTGATGCTCAGCAAGGTTAATTGCCCAAGTCTCCCCACTTGTTAGAGACGGGGATGAGATCTGCCCCTTGCTGGGTGTGACTTGATCCCCACACTGACCCCGATACCAACCTCTTGAGGCAGGCCGATGGTCATCGCTGCCGTCCCCTCTGGCTGGATGCAGATGTACTGACATCACTCTCCGTGGGAGTCTCAGGAGCTCCCAGGGGAGGCAAGTTGAAGTGTGGAGCTTGGCATTTGAGTCCTTCATGATCCCGCCTTGCCATCCTTTCCCATCCCCTGTGACATTGTCCCCGCCCCCTCTGTCCTAACCCACACGAACCTTGGACCTGCTCTTTCACACCTTAGAGCAGTGGTTCTCAACCTTCCTAATGCCTCCTAATGCCACAATCCTTCAATAATTCCTCATGTTGTGGTGACCCCTAACCATAAAATTATTTTCATTGCTACTTGACAACTGTAATTTTGCTACTATTATGAATCGTAATGTAAGTATCTGATATGCAGTATATATTTTCATTGTTATAAAGAGGTCACGACCCACAGAGAACCTCTGCCTTAGAGGTTTTGGTTAGGCATGAGGACATGGCCAAAGAGAGCTTTCTCCCTGAAGTGCCGAGTCGAACACAGTGTCTTTCATGAATCCATCTTGGCTTGCCTGGCTGGACATAGTTTCTCCTTTCTCTGCAGTTTCCTGGTGCTCCATCTGTTGGGTAGGGAGCCACTGCCTTTTGCTTTGCGTTCATTACCTGTGTGCTTGCCCTTTCACTGCCCAGGCTGCACACTTGCCCAAGCCAGGTCATGTGTGCTCACTCTGTAGCCCCAAAGTGCCTAGGACAATGCCTGTCATTAAGCAGATGCAGGTACTTGCTCCCTTACGGGAGGATGGAAGGACAGATGAAACAGACGTCGAATAACCATAACAACAGCAATACAAAGATAATGATGGTTGCAGCGAGTAGTGTGTGTTGGTTACGTGCCAAACACCCAGTGTGGTGGTGAGTGCTTTACATGCATTAACTTGGTCACTTCCCACAGCAGCTGTGGGGGTACTAATGACACTGAGTCGTGGAGAAGTAAATTAGTTGCCCCGTGTGCCACAGCTAGAGAAGGTCAGAGGCAGCTTTAGGATCCAGGCCTGTCAGACTCCAAAGACAGTTCTCTACCTCCCCGCACACACCCATCTAACTCTCTTGCCAAGTGATCCACCTGGCCTTTGCCTGGACTCCCTCAGAGACAGGGAGCTTACTACATCCTGTCTTTGGACAACTGTGATTAATCCAACTCTGGGGGTTCTTTGTATTGAATAGGACTTATGGGTCTGTTGGGGGGGGGGCTGGCTTAGACCCCCAAATTGCCTGAGGGTACAGAACCCTTTGGAAAGGGGTTTGCTATAGTACGGGCATGACCAGCTGGGTGGGCTACACACACACACACACACACACAGAATTATTGTCTCTTCTTCCCTGCCTTGAGCAAGTATTGAGCCTGCCCCTCAGGCCTCTTCTGACCTCTGAATGGGGGCAAGAGGAAGAGCCTGTGCAAGGGTGGCCTGGGCATCAGGTTCTTCCAAGGTAACCATCTGTAGGCTTAGCTGCAGAGCCTTATGCATGTGACAGCAAAGAACAGATGACCATAGCAAAGTGCCCCAGTGGGTTGAGGCCAGGCATCACCCACTGCTGCTGTGGCTCCTACAGGAGGTGTGTGTGTCAAAGCCCTTAGCTTAACCAGGGACCCTACCATGAACCCTAAAGTGTCCACAAGAGTTCAAGATCAAGGAGAGCGAGGCCACTTGCATCCCCAGTCTCATCCCTAGGCTTGAGAGGAGCCAGGTGTCCCTGGGAGAGCAGGGTCGCTGCCAGAGTCTGCCCAGCCTATGGCTCTTCTCCTGAGGAGGAGACAGGCACTTGGTAATTAAGGAGGTGAACAGGCAGAAAGTGCCAGCAGCTTATTGGATAAGTACTTAAAATGCAGCATTTGACAGGTTCACCTCCCAGAGGAGACAACCTTTTGTGTAAGGATGTTCAAGGAGGGAAGTCACTGAATGGTTTCAGAATCCTTTTTTTTAATTGAATTTGAGGCATTTATGGCTACTTGAATATAATGGATTTGCCAATTAATTTTTCTCTTGGTACTTTAAAACTCACATTCAAATCTCAGGCCAGCTCCTATCTCAGAAGATGCAGCTCAGTTCAGGGCCCCAGAGGTGGTTTTGCAACATCCTGGTCGGCGCTGAGACGGGGACAATCCTGGTAGGGCAGGGCTTTGCTGTCTGCAAGTGCTGTCCTTGCTGGTGAGGCAGGAGGCGCCACCTGGGTGAGTGTGACAATGAGTGAGGGTCAGAGGCAGAGTCCCCCAGGGCAGCCTGAGTGCAGCACAGAGGACCTGGAGAGTGACGGTGAGTGATAAAGACATCCTGAGAAGGTGAGGACCACTGTCTGATTAGAGGAGAAATGGTAGGGCTGGGAAAAGGCAGCCAGCCCTGAATGAACCACTACCATGGAGGAAGCTGATCTTTTCTCCTTCTTTCTCCCTACACAACTCTGCCCTGGGGCAGGTTCTACTCACAGATGACCCCTGGAAACATGCTCTGTGTAGTGTCTGTTGGTCTGAGCTAGAGGGCACAGTGAGATGAGGGTCCAAGGCCTGATGCTGAACACACTAGACCTTGGGCTCCCAGGAGAACCGAGGCCTCCCTAGGCTGAGACTTCCTGCTACCTGTCTGTGCAGGGCACTAGGACCCTACCCATGACAGTACTACCTGCTCTCTGCTTACTTGTCAGTTTCAGTGGGGGGGGGAGGGGGGGCGGTAAAGAAGATGATCTGAATGATGTACACACATTGTAGCCCAACTCTGGGCTACCTTTCCTACCCCACCCTTCCCTTCATCCTCAATATGTTATGGCTGGATGTGCCCTGGGTGAATGTTCCTGGCCCATGTCTAGGCAGACCAAGAAGGACCCGAGCTCCTGGCTGGGAATTGAGCCCCTGAGAACCTGGAAGGTAAGGCACAGGGAGTCGGAAAAGACACTCAAAGAAGGCCTTGGCTCTGCAGTCTGTGTCCAAGCTTATTCAAACACATGTGTACACGCAGCTGTCAGGCCTTGCTTGGTTTTCATTAGATTGTGAATTCCAGGAGGGCAAGCACCAAACCTCCCTGTTCATTATATCTCCCCTGCAGTTGGCCCAGGTTAGCCATCTGGGCAGCCCTCAGTGAGCAGGCAATGAATGAATTTCTCCTTGGTGCTGTGAAGAGCAGAGCCTTCCCTGAGTTCAGTTGTCCCTTTTTCTCACAGGCACCCTTCCTAGGTGCTTCTCCTCAGACCAAGGGTCTGCCTCTCCCAGGCCGCCTGCCTGTGGGTTAACATACACCTGGTAGCCACCCCTAGCCATCCTGTGGCTTCAGGGTGCTGGTCTCTGAGAGTTCCCGAGACTGCCCCAGGCTCTGGTGTGCTGGTTCCTCCCTCTAAGCCTCCTGGGCAGCCTTCCTACAGAGACAGGCTGGCTGCTGCCACCCTACAGTCTTCAGGCTTGAGTGGAGCCCACTTCTCAGTCTCACCTGAGGGAAAATGGAGCCTGTTCCCCTTGTTTCCATCTGCTGGCCCTATATAGACACTTCCTTGCAGATAGCGCAGTGCTGTGTTTGGCACATGGGTGTGGGATGACCTGATTCCTCAAGCCCAGGCTGCTGTAGAAACACTGCCTTGGAACCAATTCAGGGGGCAGCAGAGCAGAGGGGGTTGAGGTGAGCTCCTGCCCCCAGAAGGCAGGGCGTGTGGGCTTCGAAGGGAAGGAGCCATCCCAGCTGCCTGAAAGAGTTTGTTTGGCTCAAGCAAAGGTGGTTTGTTTACCTTTCACCAGTATGAAAACCTGAGAAAGCAACGTGTGTGTGCTGGGGTGAGGAGACTCTCCCGCTGCTATTGGCACTATGAACCTACCCCCTTCTCTAAGCCAAGCCGGATAGGAGGCAGGGGACCTGCAGCACACCTGGGCAGGCATAGCCTTGGTGTGGACTGCCCAACAGCAGCAATACTCTGTCTTTTGCAGCTGCTAATCAATCTGCCCCTGCCTCAGGAATAGATGCTTCATCCTCCCTGAAGGGGAGATTCAATAGTGAGTGCAGCCCAGACCAGCTAGTGTTTGTCATCATTCCAGAGACAGGAACCACACCCCTGATGCCTCTGCCCCCTCGGGGCTCTTCACATTATCATCTTGTGGCTCTGCATTCTCTATGTGCAGATACGAAGCACTGGCCTCAGCTCTCCTACCTCACCACACAGACTGCATGCTGGGAGAAAATGAATATTTCTCCAGAAGTAAATTAATAAATATCATCTGAGGAATGAGCTAATAAAAACAGTGCTGTGTGAAAAGATCTCTGCTGAGAGCTAGGCTGTAAATTAGCCCAACTGGGTCCCACCGTCAGTGGACAGGCCAGAAGGAGAGGGATCTAGCACCACCTGCCGGAGTCCCGGGGAGGTGCAGCTGGGAAGCCCGGGAGGGACTGCCTGTGGTCAGCACCACATTTAAGAACTTGGTGGCTGGTAGGGTGCAGCAAAAACCCATCCTGGCCAGGTGGGAGGCCTGACGCATGGCTGCCTTGTCTTTGTGCAGATCTCTTGCCCTCTCTGAACCTTGCTCCCTCTCTGTGAAGAAGGAGCAAACCTGCTGGGTGAGACAGATACGCAGGCCTGGCTGTGTCCCCTCTTCTGGGCCAAATTTCTTAAATGGGCAGCACAGCCCCTGGGGTGGCTCACATTCCCACTGCACGGGATGCATTTTTCCACCCCCTCCTTTCAAAGCTCCCATTCTAGAAGGTGGTAAGCACTATCCTCTCATCTCAGAGTCCAGGGAGCTGAGAGAGCCGCTGTGAGCAGTCTGCGTACCTAGGACTCAGAGCCCAGGGACCTGCTGCCATCTACCTGGGACTCAGAGGCCCTAAACTGCACTTCACCACAGGGGCACATACAGCTGTGCCAACTTTCAAGAGGCTCACCCTTACCAGCTCACAGCAGTCTACACAAGACCGCTATGGCACTAAGGACTGTAGAGGTGAGAAAACCTCAGGCCTACCAGTGCAGAAAGGGGTAGTGTCCTGGCCTATGAGTCCCAGCCTGAGCCCCTCCCCATGCCTTCACCTCTGGGTGATTCCCAGAGTCCAGGGACTATCAGTCCCTCTTGACATTGATTTCGTGCCCCCTATTTCTCTGTCCCTGGGCCTGCCACTCCTAGAACAGCTTTCCAATGGGGATTAGCCACATCCTGGTCAAGGCAGAGTGAGGCCAGAGCACCAGTGTGAAGAAGCTGGAGGCAGCTGCTGCCTGGACTGCTACAAAAGAACAGGTGTGTGCAGGCAGGCAGGAAGCCATCGCCAGGGGCTAAGTGGGAAGCAGCACATGCATGGATTTACTTTGACCTTAAATTATGGTTTCAGGTTGGTTGGGTTTTTGTTCGTTTGTTTGTTGTTTTATAATATAACCACCAATGGACTATTTCTGGGCTTTTATCTTCAGGATATCCCTTATAATAGGTGCCCTCCACTGACGAGCAGAACAGATCAGAGGGGTGCTCCCAGGGGGCTTCCTGCTGGACCTATGCAGGAGGCCTTGTGGGCTGATCAGTGATCAGGAGATAGTTGTTCTGTGAGCTTCCAGGTCATAAGGAGGGCCAGGGGGGCAGAGATCAGCAAGTGTCAGTGGGGCACAGGACAAGGTCGAGTGTCAGGCAGGGAGGCTTGGCTGAGGCTTCCACTGACAAGGGTGCCTGCCCTGCCCATCCCACCAGGGTGTGGTTCTCGAATACTCTACACTGTCTGGAAACATAACCACATGCCCAGAGAGGGTCTCCTAGGAAACCTCCCCAGATCAAACAAGTGCCTTGAACAGCTGCATGTTTACCAGCTCTGGCCAAAGACATCTGATTGTCTTTCCAACTGAAGTTGGCCTTTAGCTGAGGCTAACACAAGGTCTGATCTTGGCTGCCCTATGCAGCACAGTCCTGGGAGGACAGGGAAAAGCTCTCAGAGAGAGATGTAGACACAGATGGGCTTCCTCTGCTCTTCTTCTAGAAAGGACCTGGGAGCATACTGGGAAAAGCTTCTTGATCAGGCAAGCATGCTGTGTAAAGAGGTAACCGGACCTGCTTCTATCCACAGATAACTCCAGACCCCCCAGCCTGGCCACTGGGCCTACTTTCTTCTCCAGCCCTCATCTCTGACCCTCTGTCCACATACCCCTCACATGCACTGCCCCAGTGTCCATTTCCCAATGTTGTGCCTTTCCTTATGTTGTTCCTCTGCTTGAAATGACCCTTCTACCTTGTCAACTAGGCAGGCTAACTCCAAATCCTCTCTGGTGGCCCAGATCAAATAGTGCTTTTCCAGAAAGTCTTTCCCCAGCTCCAGTGACCAGCAATGGACGTAAAGGACTTGTGTCTCTGTGACTCTCACCTCTGTTGGCACCTGGTGCAGGGATCCGTGGCCTGGCTCCCTGTGGACCCACTGTGCCTGGCACATGACAGGCAGTTTCACATGTGGGATGAGTCAGTGCTGCTGGACCCCTCTAGGTACCTGTAGCCCTCCCAGCTTTCAGTGAAAAGACACCACTGTCACCAGTACTCACGCTCTGTCTGTCTAGCTGAGCCTCCTGGGCCTCGACACTGTGCAGCCATCCCCTCCGATCCTCATACCCCTATCTGTGGCAGCATCATCCCTTCTTACAAACCACAAAGCAATACCCAGAGGGTAACTGGCTTGCCCAAGGCTGCCATCCAAGTCCTGCTGGCCTGTCCACCACCTACCTCCAGGCATTTTCTTCTTTGAATTGGTGTCAGACTTCAGCCCTTCCTGGAACTTCCTTGTGCTGCTCAGCACCGGCAGCAGAGGTGCCCACCTGGGCCTCCAGGGACTGCCCAGGCTGACATCCTGTGCTCCTCAGTGAGGGGTCAGATGGGTTGGGGGTTTGGTTCTGATTTGTTGGACTAAGTAGCCAAGCTTTAGGCCAACCAGGAGCCCCTGTGTCTCCCTGGGCAGCTGGGACTATCGTGGTCTCCTTATACCCCAGTGGGAAGCTGAGGAGAGCTTCCGGAGCTGGGTGCTCTTCCTCCAGCAGGGGCCTTTTTAGATCTGAACCAGAGGGATCTGGGGTGTGTGGAGCACCCCCATCAGTCACTGTGAAGATCTGGGGCTACAGCATTGTCTGGGGACATAGCACTCTTTGGACACCTTCAGCGGGATTGATGTCACCCAAAGTACTTCAGGTGGGGATACCTGAGCCCACAGTCCTTGGTATGAAGCAAGAGGTGCACAGGAAGAAGACACTGAGGGCTCCTGCTGCCCTGCCTGCTGTCTGGGTGGCACTGTGGGCTCTTTAGAGGCACAGTCCCTGTCTGCTGAGAATGTGTGTGTGTGTGTGTGTGTGTGTGTTAACAAACAGTGCTGTGACAGACACTGTGTGTCATGCCAGAGCATCTCCTCCGGAGAGCAATTTGGTAATCTCTCCTTCAGGGCAGAATTGCTCTTTGCAGTGTATTCTACAGAATTAAGTGAGCCTCTGAGTGTCACTCCAGGGTTATCTGTGCTTCACTGGCTCTGATGGCAAAAGCACTCTGCAGCCCCCGTCACTTGTAATTACACATTTACAGAGTGAGCAAGACCAAGGAGCAGACAAGAGCAGGTTCTCCAGCCCTCCGAGTCCTGCCGTTCTGCTCTCCACTCCCTGGCAGCAGGCTAGGGGGCGAGGATGCCCAGAGCTGGGCTCAGCAAGGCCCTAGAATTTAGGTCAAGTGGGACATTGTGGAGATCATGCAGAAGCATGGAGGGCTGTGGGTAGAAGCCATACCTGGAAAGCATCAATGAATCTTTCAAATCATTTCTTTTGCTGTCACAAGCAGCCTTCTGGTGTTTTCTTAAGCAACAATCAAGGTGCTGCCCCTACCAGCAGCCCAGAGTTCCTACTGAAGCTCAGCAGTATATCTAGTTTAAGGGACAGTCTTTGGGGTCTTAAAATACATAGCAGAAACTCCAAAACTGTGCACAGTGTCTAAATAAATGTTACGAGATCTCTGAGTGTCTAATCATCATGCAGAGAGACTAGCCAGGCCAACAGGGCAGGTGCGAAGAGGACACACGTGTTCAGACTCACACCTACATTGGAAACAGGTTTCCCCTGCCTATGCCTCTTCTCTGCTCACCTGTGCATTTTGTCCTCTGTAGGTCCCCAAAGAATATGCCATGCCTGATAGACAGCCAGTGCTCAGCAAACATTTTCTAAATGAATGGATGGGTGGATGCTCTCATCCTATATTGGAAGTATGAAAACTGGAGTCCTTGGGGGCAAATGCCTCTGATGTAATAAAACTATACCTAAAAAATATGGGAATAGAAATTGAAAAGCAGAACAAAACCACGTAGCCAACCACACATGGACTGACTCATTGGGCAAAGACTGCCCAGCCGGCAGCTCTCAGCGCCCCAACATGACAAGCTGTGGGGCCAGGGACCTCCAGGGCTTTGCTGTGCTAGGGCTCAGGTGGGTACCCATCAGCTGCTCTGAGCCCAAGCTGGGGCCAGCACACTTTGTCTTGTCTGAGGCTCCCGTGCCATAAATTAGTTGGCACTGGGGCACCGTCCTTACCAGCATGGTGGCTGCACTGATTCCTAATGGTCCTCATGTTTGCCTGCACACAATCACTCCACACAGGATGTAATTAAATCCTTTGAACAGCACTCTGGGACATTTGATTATGTACAAAAACTCCATAGAAATGTAAGCTGTTATGTGCAGCTGGTTTACCCTGTGGTTTCTGATGGTGCTTACTCTGCTATGAAAATTACCTTGAAGGGAAGAGCAGGGAGGCGATGGCAGCACCGCGGCAGAGCCTCACGCCCCACCTTCTGTGGGGCAGCACAGCTGGGAAGGATGGTGGTGAGCCCTTCCCCCACCCCTACCGCCTGCCCACACAGACCCTAATTGATCCCTCCACCCTTCTCTCCCCAGGAGCTGCCAGAGCATGACAAGCCTGTGCAGTCACGCTGTGTCACCGACCCAGGATGGGACCTCCTCTCTTCCCAGGAGGCAGAGCTCCTTCACTAAACCCCCTCTCCGTGCCCTGTATGACCTGCTCATAGCGCCCATGGAAGGGGTAAGTGCCTCCCAGGGGCATGAGGCTCCTTGGCATCAGAACACATCATTTACCAGGCAGTGCCCCTGTGTACCCCCTTAGAGACACAGTTGGGCTCCCAAGACAACTGGAGGTTTTCCAGAACACATGACTTCTCTGTCTAGTTTCTCAGCATTTAACAGTTAAAGTGGATGCACGTCCTTGGCTGGCTGCTGGTTAGTGGACAAGGCCTTGGGCTTCCAACTGGCAAACCTGGGTTCAAGTCCTAGCTCTGCTCCTTATAAACCAGGTAAATTTGGCTTCAGTTATGTCATGTACAAAATGAAATGATGCTCCCTTCATGCCTATTCAGTGCTCAGGGAGGTGCAGGACCATACACGTCTGAGCAGTCGCCAGCAGGACCAAGCATGAGCCTCATGTGCCTGAGGCCGAGGCTGCCCTATCCATCCAGCAGATGCCACGGTAGACATGGCCATGGCTCTGCTGTTTCCAGAGGGCTTCTTCTCACCTTGCATCCACACCCTTCTGGGGCTCAATGCTTCTCCTTCTCTCATTCTAGAATCTTGTGTGAACAACTTCAAGCCAGGGCTGGCTTTCTGGTAGAAGTCTCAAAAAATCAATTCCCACCTTCCTCTTTCTCTTGGCCTCAGACGATGTCAGGAGTCACTGACTCCGTCTCTTGAGTCCAGTGGTAAAGGCATGAGCTGCTTCACACAGATTTTCTGTGGTGCGTCACCTGCCCTGGTCTTTGCACATCACTTTTTAATTCTCTAACTATATGGAAAATACTGAAGGGCTTAGGACTTTTTTTTTTTTTTTGCAGTTTTTGGCCCGGGGCTGGGTTTGAACCTGCCACCGCCGCTATATGGGGCCGGCACCCTACTCCTTTGAGCCACAGGTGCCACCCAGGGCTCAGGATCTTTATGAATCCCAATGGGGAGCCCATCAGGTGCCTGTGCACTGTCAGGAAAGCCCAGCAGGCCTGAAGCAGGTGGGGGACAGCTCACATCTCAGCCGGAGTGTGGCTCTTCCTCTGTGATCAGTCCTACTGGTATTGGGGTGACCCCTGAGTGGCTCTTCCACACCAGCCACCCTACAGAGGTGGCTGCAGGACACCACATCTTGACAGTGACTCCTTTGTGCCCAGAAAATGCTTATACCTTTCCTTGCCTGGCCTTCCAAGGATATGTCGCAGCTTGCCTGGTATCTGTTAGGAGGCTGTGCTGCCTGCCAGTGCTCTAGACTTCCCCTGGCTCAGGGAGATGGGTGTGGTATAAAGCGCAAAGCTTCAGGAGCTGGCAGAGGGGGACTTTCCTGGTTGGGTGACCCTAGTGAAGCTGCCTCCCCACCTGAGTATCTGTTTCCTCATTGGAAAATGAGGATAGCCCCTTCGTGTGTGTCAGAGTAAAGCAGGCGAGGGTGAGATAAAAATGCAAAGCACCTGAGGTAGCAGTAGTAAATGTACACCTGTACTCCACCTCCTCTAAGTGTAGAGTCACTGCCACTGCCCCTCTGAGCCTTCCCTGCACTCCAGAGCCTCCATACACAGAGGACTGGCCCAGCGCTCTCCTCCCCTGCAATGCCAGTCCTTGCCTGCACTAAGCCATCCTTCCCTTTGTAGGATTATTATCCTCTCCTGTGTCCTTTTAATGAGGTGACCAAAACTGCAGAGAGCTCTCTACCCCAGAGCTTCTCAGCTGCCATAATAACTTGCCCTGATTTACGTGCCATACCTTGGAGGAAGAAATACATACCTAGACCCTGAGGCTGCTTTTTTCATGTTTCCTTTACTGCCACTGACTGTCATGCAGACCATTTTGGTGACTTACTACCAGCCTTCCCTCCTGCTCACCCTGAGGTCTGCATTTCCCACGGATCCCATTCCGCTGAAGGGTGGTTGGACCCTCCGTTCTTCACCCACTGGGCCTTCTGAGTCCCTTTATGTTTCTCCTTTTGCATTCAGGTCTCCTGATTACTCTGTCAATCTTAGACTTGTCAGGTGGGGGCCTAGCAGGGAGACTGGCTATGACTGTCACATCCAGCCCTGGTAAGGCTCAGGCCACCTGGACCTGCCCCTCTTGCACAGCTCGTGTTTGCCTCCTCTTGGAGCCTTTCTGAACCCTTCATCTCTCTTTGTACCACTGGACCCCTTACCTACCAGTACCTGATAGAGTCAGTTCTGCAGTGTACTCCACATCCATGGAATCAGCCAACAATGAATTGAGAATATTCAGAAAAAAAATTCCACAAAGTTCCAAAAAGCAAAACTTGAATTTGCCACATTCTGAGTACCACACTGAATCCACAGGAGCGCAGTGCTGTGTAGGCATTGCACTAGGTATTACAAGAAATCTAGAGATTTAAAGTGTGTGGGAGGGTGTGCAAAGATTATATATAAACACTGTGCCATTTTATATCAGAGACTTGAGCATTCGAGGATTTTGGTATCTGGGGGGGGTCCTGGAACCAATCCCCATCAGCCACTGAGGGCAACTGCATTTGACTGGACTTGGAACATGCCACACTTCTGAGGCAAGGACTGACACTCATCTCCGTGTCCCCAGCAGCTGGTATGGGGCTGGGTACACCTTACACTCAGTAAGGTTTATGGAAGCATATGTGGTCCAAAGCTGCTTTTGCATTTTGGGTATAGTTTGGCATAGAAAGCAGAAGCCCCAAGAAAGAAATCAGCTAACAAGCTTTTTGTGTTACCTTTTGGGTGGAGCCTTGGGTGCTTTCAGCAAGGAAAATAGAAAGAGGGGGCCGGGCCTACCCATGAAGAGCTTTAGATCTAGTGAGCTGCCCTCCAACCCTGCCCCAGTGCCCATCAGCTGGCAGGGTTATTTCAGGGTGGGGTCATAGCTCCGTTGATCTGGGTCCGTGTCAGGTGAAGGTGGTGACTCTGTGGGGGCTCTGTGGTTGAGGCAGAAGTCCGTTTGGTGGACACTACCAAGAGGAAGCCCAGGGCTGAGGGCTGTGGGCTGGAGGCAGCCCTGCCCTGATCCACCCTGAGGCTTCCACCCAGGAGAGAACTACTGCAGTGCCACAGGTCATCCTGGCAGGGGATCCTCTGAATTTACAAAATCTGCACTATGTTTTTTAGACAGTTTTTCTACCTGAGAACTTTCCCCTATGACTCAAAGAATGAAAATATGCCATTGGCATTTTTAGCTGGTACCTGGACAACCTGATTTTTCCTCAGTGGTTCTAGGAAATGGGAAGATTTATGGACTTGAGCTCAAACAGATTAGAGCAACGATCAGAATCATGTCTTTATAAACTAGGAAAAGGAAAAAGCCCTGCCACCAGATGTGTGATGGCTTCTTAAGAACGGCTGCCGTGCTACACCCTCTGTGTCCACTCCTTCAGGAGCTGGCTGTGTGGGCTCGGGGGCTGGCCAGGAGCCTGCTATCGGGGCTGCAGTCTTACCTGGAAACAAGGCCTTCAGTTAGAAAGTTCGTCCTTATTTCCTGATAGCCAGAAATATTCTCTCATGCATTAGGTGTCTGAACATAAGAGGTTTGGCTGCTTCAAACGAGAAATAGGGGAAACCTTACTGTGTTTCAGTAAAAACACTTAACTGAAAAGTTGGAACCTAATTTAAGAGTCCTGTCCATCCCAGTTTTATCCATTCATTCAACAAACACTGACATGTGCCAGGCATGCACTATCCTGAACACAGAGGAGGCAGCGGAGAAGCTGGACCAGCGGCCCCCGTCCTCTGTTGGATCACTCACCAGCTGTGCTAATCAGGGGTGAATAGGCCAGCACTAGAGGCTGGTAGGCTGCACCGAGTTGTGACAGGTCAGCCTCGGTAGATGCCTTGGTCACCCCTTCCTCTCCAGGCCACCCAAGTGGAGGAGACCTAGATTATTGCCTCCCTTTTCACTGCAAGCAGCCATACCCAGTAGGGGGCGACATGACACCGTCAAACGGCCCCCAGAAGCCTGCCACTGTCAGCTGCCAGGCAGAGCTAGACCTGTCTCCACGTTTTTCAGTAAGAATACAAATCAAAACCGAAGGTCCACGATTATGAATCACTGACACTTCAAGACTAAAACGATTAGCCTCTTCACATGGGGCATGTAATTATTTAAGCAACTGCCTTTGTTTAGCCGCAGTCCTGTTGCTAAGGGACTAGGTCAGACAGTATGAAAAGTGGAACAGAATAATGTTTTACTGTAGGCCTTGCACCAGTGTTTGATTTAATTTGGCTTAAGGGGAGCACTGGCGTGGCTTTTTCCAGGAATCATGCTGTCCTTTGCTGTCAGGATGGGGGCAAGCATGTCCACTTATCTTTGAAAAGAGCCTAGTTACATCTGCACACGAGCCATCATCAAACATTAGGTCAAATCCTGTCTGATACCTAAAGGAGAAAATGTCACCAAAGAAAGGTTGCAAATGTTTAGTGTGAAAGGGACTGGAATGTGTTTCCATCTGTGGCATTAGTTTTAATCTAATTAGAGTAAAGGGTGGTAATCTGTGCCTCTGACCTGGGATCTCCCTAATTGTTGAAAGGACAGATCTTGGACCAATCCTGGCCCCACAGCCTGAGTCTGCAGCAGTGCCCTCTCCCTCAGCCACATGCACATGGCAAGGCCCTGTGGGGCTGCTATAGGCGAAGCTGCTTGTGTGCCCAGGTCTCACATCACCTGTCAGCTTGCAGGTAGGACCTTTGTCCAAAGGCAGAAGCTGCCATAATCAAGGAACCAGCTTTACAGTAGGAAACTCCCTAGGTTTGGTCAAATTACTCTTCAAAGGTCCACACTTGGGTACCTTTTGGGATCCTGGGAGTCTAGACTTATTCTGCTTACAGAGTCTCTGCCATCCTTATCTTTCTTATTTTCCTTTATTTAAATTCCCTGTTTCATCTAGTTAAAGTATTAAAAACAAAAATTATAGGACAGGTAGCAAGAGTGAATTACTGATCAGAAAGAAAAGCATTCCTCATTCACCTCTACTCATGATTAATCAAGCTGTGGAGTCATCTGTTTAAGACGCTAGAAGCTTACTCAACACTTGATATCCATGGCAGTTCGGTGAACTGCCTTCCTCAACACTGGAGCAGGGGAATTCACTTAAGACTTCTCATCTAAGGTGGAAGTGGGGACTACCTCTGCCAAAGGCTCAACCATGAGGATAGGTTGGCTTTAGCCAGATCGTGACTGGGGAAAAGGACTCTCTTGGTGTTTTGTAAAATGTCCTTTGCAAAATCAAGTAACATGATATTACTGTCAACTTATCCTATGACCGATGCAACAGGAATGAGACTGACCAATTTGGTGTATGTTTTCTATTTTCTAAACAGATTGGTGGTCTTGGAGATTGCAGGGCAAATGCAGGGCATTTTCAGGGCAAAAACAGATTTCCATTTGCCACAGAAAAGACCAGAGCTAGGTTCTAGAATACAGGGTGGAGGATGGGGCCCTTGAGACTGGCAGCCCCACTGCCAGGCTGTCTAATTGATTTCTGATTGAGACAGCTGTAGTAATATTGAAATGAGGACAGATGTCACCCAAGGACAACAGGCATTTCTACAACTGATTAGGAGGAGGAAAAATGGAGGTAATTACTGGCAAGCTATCTTTATGACTGAAACTGATGGTGAGAACACCCAGAATAATCGGTGGGTTCTGGCAGGTAAATGGCATCCTCAGTGGGTCCTTCTGTTAGGCCAGTGTCATCTGGGTGCTGGCTCTATTCTAGCTGATGTTCAACAAGCATCTCAGCCTCACCATGGCAGGTTCTGGGCAGGCCTAGGTATTTCTGCCACTGAGGGTGGAAGTCTCAGTTTTACCAAGTCAGCCAAGATAGAGAGAGGTTCCTACACTACAGAGGCTCCTGTGGCTCAAGCAGTCCCTTTGAGCTGAATTTGGCTAAGGTCAGACCCTGGGTATCAGCAGTCCCCTCTGGTTCTTGCTGGCCATTGGTCATGCTTCTCCAACACCCACATCCCACCTTTCCCTTCTTGGGTTCTTTAGACAAACCAATGGGCTGTTATTTGGTTGACCAGTTGAATAGGTTGAATTTTTACTTTCTAAGTTTTGGCTCGAATGCAGTGTCTATGATCTTAGTAGGTTTCAATCGTGGCCTGAGGGTTATTTCCAGTAGGTGATGTGATATTTGTTGGAACTGTATATATCCACCTATGACAACAAAGTTTCTTGGAAGTATCACAGAAAATGTTCCTTCTCTGCCTTAAACAGTTCTTTTTGATCAATTAACTCCATCAAAAATGAGTCAGCAAAAACTCCAAAGCCCTGAACATACACAGTTATGGGGTGTTTAGATTCCCAGCAGTTCTATGCTGCTAGAATCCTTCTTATATACAGTAAAGTCCATTTCACCCCAAATCTAATCAGTCCCAAATCTCACGGACCCAGGATTTTTCTTTCCTTCTTCCTCGATGATCAGGGATTTCCATTCCTCTGGCTTATGAAGCTGTGAAGCTCTGAGAGGTCTGCTCTATCCTCTCTACAAAGGACATTTTTCAGTGTATTGTGGAGGCTGCTTATTGATTCTGTGAACCTTGGCAATGCACATGGAACACATATTTCTTTTTCTTTCTTTTTTTCAGACAGAGTCTCACTCTAATTGCTCTGGGTAGAGTGCTCACAGCATCCTCAAAATCCTGGGTTCTAGTGATCCTCTTGCCTCAGCCTCCCAAGAAGCCAGGACTACAGATACCCACCACCATGCCAGCTAGTTTTTCTATTTTTAGTAGAGACAGGCTAGTGTCAAACTCCTGAGCTGAAGCGATCCACCACCCTTGGCCTCCCAGAGTGCTAGGATCACAGTCATGAATCACCACACCCAGCCAGAACACATAGTTCTTAAGCTAAAGATTAGGACCTGTGCAATATAACATCTGATATCAGTGCTTTCTGAATAGCACAACACCTCTGGTAACCAGGGATGCATATGGAAGAGTCCTACTGACCAAAATGGTCATTGAGTCAGAATTCACCACCCAAACCTCCAGGATCTATGGGGATTGCTGGGAGAAGAACAGGCTTAGAAATGTGACTTCAGGGTGGTGGCTCAGTAAGCAGCTGTGGATAGCAGTGAAGGTGATATGAGGATGAGGTGAGGGGGATGTGGTGACATCTGTCTTTCTTAATCCCTGGGTTAAAATTCAGACCTGGATGCTCCAGAGAGGCATTTTTGCGGGTGGGGGAGTGGGAAGGTATGTGTATTAGTCACACATTTGTAAAACCAAAGGGAATGAGTTGTGCTGGAAGATGAGGCCCTGGGGCCCAGGAGAAAGCTGTGTCAACTTACTCCAGCCACCTGAGACAGCTGTAAGTTCGTATTTGACCCTTATGTCTAGAGTGCCAACTGGGTGTCAGGCATGGTAAGAGGTGTTCCCCAGGCTGCCACAGCTCCCGCTATGTCACGGACCAGGAAGGAGTGGACATTAGCATCTGTCTTGTGGGTTTGGAAACTGAGGTGCAAGGAAACAAACGTCTTGTGGGAGTGCTCAGAGGCCCTGCCCCCACCCCAGCTTAGCCTTCCTTCTTTGTCACCACATGCCACCCACCTAGCAACTCCACATCACTGGGTGCACCCTGCCACAGCAGACTTACCCAGATTTCATGGCACAGGCCTCTCCTTAGAATCCCTGTCCCTTTCCCCAGAATATGCCTTCCCTTCCTAGCCTGCTGGACAAGGTCTTCCATCTTTCTGGTGCCATCAGGAGACAGGAACCACCCAGTAGGCTAACCAGGGAAGTTCAATATAAAGAATTATCACCTATGAGAAGAGAGTACCTATAAGATACAAGGAACTATATGGTTCTCTAGGACTGAGGGAGTGTGCTCAGGTGAGGATGAATACTGGAGGTGGTAGGGCTCAGCCCACAGGACAGAGACATGTTCACTGCCTGGCCCTGCCAGAGGCCGTCTGGAGTTGCTGGGCAGGCAGTGGGCCCCTGTCTGACGCAGGAGGGAATGCAGCAGTTGGCTCACAGGGGCAAGAGCATGCTACACCCATGGGAGTGGGGGTGCCTGCAGAGGCAGGAGGCCTCTGGAGCATGTGGTTTTCACATAGGCAGGGCTATGGGAGGTGATTGCTGGGCCAAGACTGCAAGGTGCTGGAGAAACAGCATTCTGAGCTCGTGTTTAGACAAATCCACTGATGTCCTCACACCCACTGCTGACCCCGGCTAGAAGCAGAACCCCTTCATCCTCAGCGCCCTGTCCTGACAAAGCTTAGCACCGTGCCCACTCACTGGGAGAAGTGGCTGAAGAAATTCCACCTATTGCAGGGGGATCATGAGGGGCCCCTGGAGCTAAGAGGCAACAGACTGATGACAGCCCCACAGTCACTCCCAGTGTGCTCACTACTCACCCATCAAAAGGAACAACCCTCCTCCAGGACACAGGTTGCACGTTAAAGGTACCCTTGTCATTCCTGGGCCACAGGGCAGCCCTGCAGCGCTGTGGATGGTGGCCTCCCTGCTAGGGCACTTTGTCTTTCCTGTTTATCTTGCCCAGCTTGACACACAGCATGTTCTCAAGTAATACTTGCTGCCTGGACCCAATACCACAGTCAGGGTTGTGGCCCATAGGTGAGGGTGAGGAGCAGTGCTCTTGAGGATTGTATAGGTCCTAGTATGCCTGGCCTCTTCATCTTATTCTGCTTCAAAAGATCCAATTTCTGGAAACATTAGAGATCAAAAAACCTGAGCCTTTGATAGAATCTGTTGGACTCTGTTACTGTTGCTGCTGTCAGGCTGATGCCTGAGCCATTTTTTCTCTCAGAACCCAAGACTTCAGGCCCAGCAGATTCTGTCTTCTGGGCTGACAGCACCAGGTGCAGAGCAGCATTTCCTTGAACGTCCCTCCTTTGTCATCTAACCGACAATCTGGAATGTGGATAGAGACGTCATTTTCCTTTCCCTTTCCAAGGTCACATTGGAGTATAGCTAACTTTCTGTGCAAGGGCAGTGCTCACACAGGGGCGGAACTCAGAAGTCAGTGTGCAGGCGTCTTCTCCAACATGTCCAGTCAGTTTGCCCCACTGCCTTTTAACCAGAACTATCAGTGTGCCATCTGACCCCTCTCGCCACAAGCCCGCATCTTTCAGAGAGCAGCTGTGGCTGTCACCTACCTCTTTTCACTCTGCCTGGACAGAGGTCCCATTTAGGGGTCCTCACCCAGGCTTGTATGCACATGCCACGCTTGCTACCAGCCACTGGGCACTATCCCAGACCTAGAAATTGGGATATGAGTTTCAGAGAGCAGCCTCCCAGTCTCCCAGGCTTTGGCTCTAGACTTTTTCCTCTCCTCAACCTCCGGAAGTCACTCTCACCAAGTCCTAGCATGTCTCCTTGTCCTCTCTCAGCATGCATTGCCGTGGTCTGAGTTACTCAGCACAGTCTCCTACAGTGCAGGCTGCCTCCCAGTGCGTCGTGGGGCTCAGCTGGAGAAGGCCTGGCAGGTTCCTGCAGCCTGTGAGGACCATTTTCTGGCCTGACATTCAGGCCCTCTATGGTCTAGCTCCTGTGTCCTTTCCCAGCATTCTCAGGCTGGGCCTTCCCCAGCCAGAGTGGCCAGAGCAGCCTTTTAGGAAGGGCATAGCTATGTGCTCAGGTAGGCACCCCCACCCTCAGGGCTGGCATTCTTTATACTGCTGTGCTGCTATTAATATCCAACATTATTGAGTGTCACTCAGTGATGGCTTCCTATGTACATTTTATTTCTTTAAGCACAAAGACTGTCCTAAACTTGTATGACTTCCTATAGTCTACAGTGGGCTCCAGTGGCTAGTGGGAAAACCAAGGCCTGGTTATGAGAGTGACTTCCAGCAGTAGGGCCACATGAGATGACCCCCACTGCCCTTCATGGAGTGTCAGAGAAAACACACAAGCTCCCTTCAGGGAGATATGGTCACTTTAGGCTCGTGCCTCAGATGGGAAGGTTTTGTGGGTAGTTAGTGGAGTTCCCTAAGCACACACTGCCGGTGCCGTCTCTAAGCTGGCGCCAGCCTGTTTAGTTCCCTCTCCTTCCCAGCTTCCCTTTGGTTCCCACATTTAGATGCTTCCATGACCAGGGGCAGGTGTCCCAGTGAAGGCAGTGGCCTGTGGGATGACATCTGACAGAGCCCTGGGAGGACCTACAGAGCTGGCATCTTACCACAACAAGACCTGGTGACTCCAGAACAGTTGAGGGTGGGTTGAGTTTCTTACATGGCAGGTGGCTCAAGCCCTTTGTTGCCCACATCTCAGGCAGCACAGCTCTCACTGAGCAGTGAATGGTTGTCACTGTCATAGCCCCCAGCCCTATCATTGAGGTCAGGATGCCATCAGCTCTGCCACTGGGCTGGTTTCAGTTCACTGGCACACTCCAGTGGGTGGTGGCACTACCTCCAGAGCCTCCCCCCAGAGCCATCTCTACCCACAGGTAATCAGATGGCCCAAGGAGGAGGATGCAGGGCCCAGGTGCCCGCAGCTCTCCTCACCTCCCTGTACTAACCCAGAATCATCCACAGACAGCATGGGGGCAGCATGGGGGGCACTGTGACACCTGTTTCTTCCTTCCTAGACTGTATATAGTTCATTTACCCCTTCTTGGGAAATACTGTAGCTCTTAAAGTAAATGAGAAGCAAATTGGGTTGATGATTTTTATTTCTGCTTTATTTAAATGCAGCTAGAATTTTTTTTTTAAATAAAGGGAAAAAAACATAAGGGGCTATAGAAAATGAACATCCTGCCAGGCATGTGTCACTTTGGGTTAGCCGAGTGCCTCTGCCACCCTCAGCCAGGTGCCCACGGCAGTGTGTCAGATGTGTCAGGCGAGCACATTTGCTTCCCCAGGCACAGCAGTGCCCTGGTGGGTACCCTGCTTGTCACCACCTCTCAGCAGACAGGGACAAGACTGCGGGGAGCCAGCCCTGCCCTGTGGCATCCAGTACACGCGGGTTCTGGGACCTGACCTTCCCCTGCAGGCTCAGGACTGCAGCAGCAGCTTCTGCTTTATCTCTTTGCCCCTCCTGCTCAGCCCGTGCTCAGACCATGCTCAGACCAGTTTTACAGCTGTTGCTGCTGAGCTTGCTGAGATGCACGTGGCCTCAGGCTCCCTCAGCAGTGCTTTCAGAAAGAAATGGGAATGAGTGCATGTCTGTCTGGGGGCTCAGCGTGTACCCCTCCCTCCTGTCCTCACACCTCCTCTCAGGAGGGCTGAGGGTCACATCTGTGCATTGGACCCCCTAACATCTCCAGAGGGAGCAAGTAGGGACAGCACCTGCAGGCCCAGGGCTAAGGAGCCACTGTCCTCAGAGGAGAAGCACCAAGGGCACAAAAGGTTCTAGAGCCCAGCCCCTCCCTTACTTCTCCAAGGCTGTCATCCCAGTCCCCAAGCCTGCCATCCTGACTCTGTTTATCTAGTCTCTGGTCCATTGATAATGGAAGACAGATCCCACTCCAGTCATGCCCTTGTTGCCTGTTTTGAGAGGAGCTATTCCCACACTGTGCCCAGAGCCTGCTCCAGAGCTCTTTCTGGGACGGCTGCCCTTTGCATACATTCCCTGCCTCCTGTACAGACATTAGACCCAACTGTGTCTGCCTGTGGCTTTATAGGCCATCTGCCTTCGTGACTTGTGACTCTGTTCTCTCACCCAGCTCTAAATCCCACATAGACTTTGAGGAACTATCCTCTGAGCTTCTCCTAGGGGACCCTTGCCCCCATGCTCCATGTTCCCTGTGTGCCCTCAGGCCTTGTCTGCGCATTCTCATGTCTTTCTCTCTGTTTCTCGAGATGTCCTAGGGTCAGAAGCCCTTGCCAGGCCTGTGTCAACCTCTCCATGTTCCTTTACAGGGCCTGATGCACGCCAGTGGCCCCGTGGGCCGGCACCGGCAGCTAACCCTGGTCCTGGAGGGGGAGCTCTACCTCATCCCCTTTGCCCTCCTGAAGGGAAGCTCCTCCAACGAGTACCTCTATGAACGCTTCGGCCTTGTCGCTGTCCCCTCCATCCGCTCCCTCAGTCCGCAGTCCAAGGTAACGCTCATGCACATTTGGGGGTGCTGTGCTCTCGGGGTCTTGGGACACAGACTGGGCTGTATTACTAGGCATAAGTGTGATCTCCTCAAAAGTGTGGATTTCATATTTTGCTTCCAGGTAGGGTGACTTTACAGATCTGTCCAAAAGACAGATAGTCTTCAGAGGATAGTCCTCATGACCCCTGGCAGTTCTTTGCTACTTCAGGAAGCCATGATTTGGGATACTTTTCTCTAAGTTTCTGTGCTGTGTCATCAGGGTCATGAGCTGTTTGGAGGCATAAAGCCAGGCCTGGGGCCTGACTAACAGAGGGAGCTGATCACCCACTGCTCACTCATGTCCTGGGGTCAGAAGCCCTTGCCCAGGCCTGTGTCAACCTCTCCATGTTCCTCTACAGGGCCTGACGCATGCCAGTGGCCCTGTCATTGATGATACCCAGTGACATGCCACACTGCTCACCCCAGTCCTCCAGCTGACCACTACTGGGTGCTGTGTACTGCCCACAGGCAGAGGTGGCAGACAGATGAGAGTGGTGTCAAGCGGAAAACAGCGCAATGTGCCATGCAGGGACTCAGTCTCATTCAGGAAGAAAAGTCAATATGGAAAAAAAGTGCAAATCAGGAGGACAGTCGGTCACCCGTAGTCATGCACTCACTTCACCAGCATCTGTAGCCCTGCCCGTTTGATTAGAGAGACTTTTAAACCACCCCTGAATCCTCTTCACTTCTTCACACCCTCATAGGCCAGGTTAGCAACTGAGGTACTGGGCCACATGCAAGGGCAGCCCTGTGGGACCTGTCTTGGCCTCTTTATTGACCATGGTCACTGGCATGGTCTAACTGGGATCAGCAAAAACCTGCCTCACAGGTTTTTGGAGATTTTAATTTTTACCACTTTTGTTGCTTCTTTTCTCATGAGAAATAGTTCAAAATGAAAGAAATTATTTTCTCTGAGTTTCTCAAGTTTCCATGGCTGACTCCACAAATCTCAGAGTGTAGCGAGCTGACCTTCTAGACCAGTGGCTCTCAACCTTCCTAATGCCACGACCCCTTTAATAGAGTTCCTCATGTTGTGATGATCCCCAACCATAGAATTATTTTTCTTGCTACTTCATGTGTGCAAAAATATGTGTTTTCCGATGGTCTTAGGTGACCCCTGTGAAAGGGTCGTTAGACTCCCAAAAGGGTCACAACCCACAGGTTGAGAACCACTGTTCTAAACCCTGCTGCCACCCAGAAGCTCCCTAGCACTCTGGATATCAGATATTGCCAGCCTTGCCAGCTTTTGTTTGGATGCCAACAGTAAATTAACTACTTGCCAACTTAATCAGGGGTTTGGAGAGTACCCTTCTGCTGACAGGCACCTGGTATTTCTCTTACCCAAGAGTTTAAGGTGTCACTGAGCAGGGGCATCAAAAGGTTATTTTGAAATAACTTGATACTTGATGTTTCTCAAAAAGTATAAAAATTCATCATGGGGGAAAATCAGAATTTTATTGCTTCTTTATGCTGATCTTATCATTCAGGGATATTTTGTATTTTGCAGCACGTAAAGTGTAAACTGTCATCTTTTTAGTACATAGGCTTCTGAAAGACTCACTTTGTCCCTGTCTCCTCTGAGAGTGACTTGTTTTTTTGCACAATTTAAATAAAGTTTGCTGTAAGCTATGATGACGCCATGGCACTCTACCCAGTGACATGACGCCATGGCACTCTACCCAGTGTGACAGAGTGAGACTCTTGTCTCACAAACAGTAAATAAATAAACAAACAAAATCACTTCTTACAGCCCCTGACTTATCAGGAGTGGGTTTTCCTCTTTCTTGGGGGCAATGTGTTGCAGGGCAGGCTGGCAATCCACAGTTTCTGCACACTCTGTCACCTCAGGGCCTCCTCCTCCAGCCCTCCTAGGACGTGACAACAGAAGTGTCCCTCTTGTTGTCCTCCCCTAATTGTTTTCAAAAACAGCTTGTAGTAGCAGGTGCGATTCTCAGTAAGTCAGGCACCTGTGTCAAAAAGATGCAGAGCAATTAGAGTGAGTGAGGTTACGGGGGAGGTAGGTGGGCCCAACCAAGACCTGGTAAGTAGCAGAGAGCTGGTGGCCCTGTGCTCGGCCAGCTGTTGCTGGGCAGCCTGACTGTTCTATCTGACAGGTGGTCTGCTTGTTGTCCCCTCCTAGTCACACCTGAGAAAGAACCCACCCACCTACTCCAGCTCCACATCCATGGCAGCTGTCATTGGCAACCCCAAGCTCCCGTCAGCAGTGATGGACAGGTGGCTGTGGGGGCCAATGCCATCAGCTGAGGAGGAAGCCTACATGGTGTCCGAGCTACTGGGCTGCCAGCCCCTGGTGGGCAGTGTGGCCACCAAGGAGAGGGTCATGAGTGCCCTGACCCAGGCGGAGTGCGTCCACTTTGCTACCCACATCTCTTGGAAGCTGTCAGCCCTGGTGCTCACACCCAGTGTAGATGGCAACCCTGCCAGCAGCAAGAGTTCATTTGGCCACCCTTACACAATCCCCGAGTCCCTGCGGGTGCAGGATGACGCCAGTGACGGGGAGAGCATCTCGGACTGCCCACCCCTGCAGGAGCTGCTACTCACGGCCGCCGATGTCTTAGACCTGCGGCTGCCTGTGAAGCTGGTGGTGCTCGGCTCCTCTCAGGAGTCCAACAGCAAAGTCACAGCTGACGGTGTTATCGCACTTACACGGGCCTTCCTAGCCGCTGGCGCACAGTGTGTCCTGGTGTCTCTGTGGCCTGTGCCAGTGGCTGCCTCCAAGATGTTTATCCATGCCTTCTACTCATCCCTGCTGAATGGCCTGAAAACCAGTGCCGCCCTGGGGGAGGCCATGAAGGTGGTGCAGAGCAGCAAGGCCTTCTCACACCCCTCCAACTGGGCAGGTAAGGTGGATGGCTGCCAGCATCCTCACAGCCTCACAGCCCCCAGACGTTATTCCACAGGTAGGGCTGGGGACAGCAGGGCAGGGACAGCCAGGGGAGATTCAGGGAGAGAGCCCTGTGTGCTGAGTCCCTTACTTTCCCCTAAACAAGTTTTTCCCTACTTTGGTATTAAGGTCACTTTTTAGACCAAGGAGAAGCAGAACCATTCACCATCAGAGTAAATGTAAAACTCCTCCCGACATGATACCCTCATTTAAACTCGAACTGTAGAACAGAGATGTGTGGTAGAAAAACTAGACTTGGTCATCAGAAGACTTAGGATTGATCTAGCTCTATGTCTTGTCTGTGTGACTTGAGACAAGTTACATACCCTCTCTGAACTGCAGTGTCCTGAGCAGTAACAGGGAGATGATGATGTTGGTACTGTTAATACTGCCCTAAGCACATCTGAGAGGATCAGTAAGGAGTGCACTGACAATGACTTGTGAGGCCTGCATGTTCTGAAGAACAACAGTGCATGCTGTTAGTGGCCTGCCTACAGAGGGCTCAAAGGTCTAGGCAGTGAAGGGACGTGTTTCTATGACAACTGATCCCAGGAGATCAGAGAAGGCCCCACCCGTGTTCTGAGCTGCTCTCAGCTCTCTGCAACACTCTGCTTCCATGAAGTCCCCGTAGGAAGGGTGTCCACAGCAGCAACCCAGGGGGCTTAATCATGCAGGAGGCTCTAGGACTCTGCTGCTTAGAACTGGACGGAAGCTGCCTTCTCCCTACCTCCCTCCTCCGCTCACCCCACAGAGGAGATGAGCACACACACCGTGGTCTCTCCTATAAAATCTCGGGACAGACAGACTTCAGGGAAGATGAGGCAGTTTATTCTTTGGGATGGTGGGCTGAGCCAGGGATTTGGGACCTTTTCCCACCATAACTCACAGTGCTATAAGGAAGGAAGCTGTTCTCTTCCTAAAAGCATGTTGTGCTCACCTGCACAGCTGAACAATAGCCGTTCTTGAAAGGGTTTACCAGAAGCCTCATCACCACCTAGTGAGTCAGATGCCCCCTTCCGGTCCCTGAGCGGCTCTCCTGTCTGGGTGCTCCCCTTTCTGTGGGCTAACCCTAAGGCATGAGCCATAGCAGCTGGGCAGGGCTGATGTTCTCCGGCTGCCCCGCTGAGGTGCCCTCCCATGCTCTCCACAGGGTTCCTGCTCATTGGGAATGACGTTAAGCTGAATAGTCCCTCGTCGCTCATTGGCCAGGCCCTCACAGAGATCTTGCAGCACCCAGAGCGTGCGCGTGACGCCTTGCGAGTGCTACTACACCTGGTAAGGGGCCAGCAGGCCATCCCTGGAGTGGCCCGTGAGAGGAGGCAGGCTGGGGGTTCCGCTGGCACTGGGACATGAGTTGCAGGACACCCCAACTGGGACTGTCTCTAGCCCAGTGCAGATGTCCCCTGGTTTCAGGACTGGGCACTCTGTGTACCAGTGTCATGCAGGTGGCAGCAGCAGTCCTCGCTGGAACCCCCAGCCTAGCTGCCACAGGCCATGTGGCTTTGAACAAGTCACTTTGGTTCAGCTTCAGTTTCCTCATCTGTAATGGGGGATAAAATGTTTATTAACATTTCAAGGTCATTGTGAGGACTGGAGAAAATATAAGTACCTGACACACAGTAGAGTCCCATTAGCTGAGACATGCCATTATTTTATAATCAGATGACACCAGTCCTCCCCCAAGCTCAGCTGGAAGAAGAGTCCAAGACTGAAGATGCCTTGGCTAGCCTTGCCCCCGCACTGTGAAGCCCAGGCAAGAGGATAGTTGGGGGCCCCATGTCCTCATCTCTACATTTAAAAGTTATAAATTGAGTCAAGAAATAGTAACCTAAAACTCATTCTTTCCATCTTGATAACAACCTGGAGGACAGTTTCAAATAACTTACACTGCTATGCCAGAAAGCCCAGCCCTTAGCTGGCCACAGCATATCCAAGCTCTGTCCAAACCTGACTGGAACAGCAGCCCCGTGCCCACCTTGCAGGCTGGTTGCTGCACACACCCTGGCTCCATCCCTGCTCAAGACACATGTAGAGGACCCAGGGTAGGGTCCCGCACAGAGCCTGGAAGTGAGCTAGGGGCTGGGTTCCAGGTGGACATTCTCCTTGGCCTTGCAAATTTCTTGCCTCGTGGGGAAGGCCCATGCAAGGCCTTCTAGACCTCTCGTGCCTGGGCCTGGGTGGTAGCTCCCAGGGCACTTAGAGTGACAAGCAAGTCATGCACGTATCTTAAGCTCAGGTTCTGCCTGAAGGAGATTTCCTCAGGGCTGAAGAAATCAACAGGTGAACACGAAAGAACACCCTGACCTGCATACCTCCCACAGCTCTCAAGCCAGGCTTGAAGTCACGCTTACAGACAGTGTTAAGCTGTCCTCACTGATGTTACCCTGTGTCTGCAAACTGCACAGAGCCTTTAATTGCTCAGGACTAGGCCCCTTCTAAGGTCCCCAGACTGCTTTCCTTGGGTCATTGAACTGTACCCTATATTTATTAGGCTTTCTTTGCCCAGCCCAGGCTCAGCTGCCCTCATCTAACACTCAGGCACATCTCAGGGCTAGTCTCTTCTTCCTTAGCTTTGTCTTATAGAGTGGGTAGGTCAAGTTCACCAGCCCTTACTTTCTTCTAACTACTCCTGGGTCTTCTTGGCTATGCTCCAAGGGGTCTCCAGCATGTCTCCAAGGCCATTCTTGCCTGAGGGACAGCCTAGGGGCTGGTCACCTGTCATGCCCAGGAAGGCTCTTTCCTCTTGGCTAGTATGAGTGAACACTTCCTCCTGCCTGGGACACCTGGGCCCCACTATCCCTGTGTTTCACTGTAAGAAAAGCCTGAGGTGACATTTGGACAACTCTCATTCCCCTCCAGGGAGAGCACGTGCCACAGGCCATTCAGGGGCTCAGGATGGACAGAGTTTCCCCTGCAGAGAGGCCTTTGGGGAGGCCCAGTGACAGCTGCATGCAGCACTGTTGAAGTGCTCCCTCAGGTGGAGTTAATGTAGTAGTTATTTCAGTGAATTCAGCCCACAAGTGCCAGACAGAAGATGGGGAGAGGGGACTGGGGGGCAGACACTTTATGGTGGAGGGAGAGGAGGTGTAGGCTCCAGAGGGGGAATCACAGGCTAGGAGAAGACAGATGTTGCCAGCTGAGGCCCTGGCATGGCATGGGCATGTTTGGTGGCCATGTCTTGAAGAGCCTGTGGGTTCATCTTTGTGAGTGGGAGCCATTATGTGGCTTGAGGCAGGCACCTGACGTGAGATTTGTTTGCAGAGAAATTGCTTCAGTGTCTGGAGTGAAGAGCCTAGAGTGAGGGCCATGGTTTAGGGCAGGTCCGGCATCCTTCAGTCATACCAGCCCTCACTGGTTTGGATTATACAATCTGTCCCATTTGCACACACCTTTTTGAGAACCCCCAGTGCCATGTCCCAGGCCTGGGCATATGGGCATGTGGACATGTAGGCTGCCTGGGGATAGCAACAGTCAGCTGCTTCACCCCTGGGGTTCTGTGTGCCCTCAAGGCCACACGGAGAGAAACCAGGGCCGGCCCAGTCAATGTCCATTGCCCCACCAGGTGGAGAAGTCCTTGCAGCGCATCCAGAATGGGCAGCGCAATGCCATGTACACATCCCAGCAGAGTGTGGAGAACAAAGTGGGTGGCATCCCTGGCTGGCAGGCTCTCCTCACCGCCGTGGGCTTCCGACTAGATCCCCCAGCCAGCGGCCTGCCAGCGGCTGTCTTCTTCCCGACCTCTGACCCAGGCGACCGGCTGCAGCAGTGCAGCAGCACCATCCAGTCCCTGCTGGGTAAGCCGGGGCAGCAGGGCTATGGGGGGTGAGGGTGGGGGCCTCTGAGGGCCAGGTTGATAAGTAAGCAGCTGTGGCCCCTACATTCTTGAGGACACTGCAACTCACTGCTAGGAGAGTATCCTGAGCAGTGGCGAGAGATCCCGGGCACAGGCTTCTGATCTAGAGGAAACAAGTGCTTATCACCTGATCTTTCCATCTGCAGTGGCTGGGCATCTGCCTGGGCTCAGCCCTTTCTCAAAGGCATGAGGTGGTGCTAGCACACGCTGGCTGCAGTCAATACTGTCACCCTCAGCCGTGGCTTTGACAAAGCCATGTTACCAGCCCAGAGGGAATCTGGGTCCTTGACTCAGAGGGAACTGTGCTCCCTGAGCCCTGAGGCAGGGTCCTGGGAACTTGGCCCCACAGAGAAGACTGTGGCAGGGTCAGGACTTACCTGTGCTGCCAGCTGCCTTCCTCAGAGACTGTTCTTTTCCAAATCACACATGGATCCATAGGTCTGGCTGTGCTGAACTTTTGAAAAAATCTACCAATGCTGAGTATTTGGGGCCCTTCCCCTGGGATGGTGGAAGGAATTGTGGGTGCAGAGGCCCCTGAATAACTTCCACTTCTCTCTCCTTGGCTTAGGTCTACCCAATCCTGCCCTCCAAGCCCTCTGCAAACTCATCACTGCTTCAGAGACGGGCGAGCAGCTCATCAGCCGGGTAAGTCGAACCTGGACAACTGAACCCAGGCCTGAGGGCCGGAAAGGCAGAACAGCTTGGCCTTAAATAGGAACCTGCAAGTAAATGCAGTCACACCGCCTTTGTGATTAGAAGGAAAAAGCAAGGGCTGGAAATGATAGAACAGCCCTCCCTGGCAGGCAGGCACAGAGAACCAGGTTCTCACAGTGTTCTCTCTGAGTGCTAAGTCCCAGAGCATCGAGGGCCTTCAGAGGATGCTCCTGGGTTTCCTGTCACCTGTAGTGTCAGGGTATTTTTCTGATCTCTCCATTCAGTGGTCTCCTGTACCTTGTCATCCCCACCCCAACTTTTTCAGCTGACTGGCAAGCGTTACAGCCACCTGTCCCAAGCCAGCAGGTGTAAGGCTAGCCCACCAGGTTGGCTACAGGTATCCAATACTCACTGTCTTATCAAAGCATGTACCATGCTGGAAACAAAATAGTCACTGAGGCTCAGCAGTGTACACGAAGTCATCTGTAGTGCAAGATACTGCTTAGCAATGTTTTAAAGATGTGCTTTCCCTTAGGAAAATGTAGATCTGGAACTTGGAAGATTCTAATCCTTAGCATCATGTAGGCCCTTTGCATACTCTGTGGTAACTCTATGCTGGCCAGTGAGGGTCTGAAGTAAGCCCGGGGGCAGCCTGAATAGGGATGCTTCTGTGCCTTAAAGAGCACAGCGAAGTTTCATAGTTCATATTAGACTCTTAATAATTTGAAAAAGTAATAGGTATTGTGATTAGAGATATTTTTCAGCAGATTTCATTTTAAGCAGATATTTATTTCTATGTGGAAATAGAGCTGCTCCATCCTGGATTAACCTCTGCAATTCTGAGTGGTGCCTGGAGCCTACTCTGACCTGGGGCTGTTTCTGCCTGGATTTATAACCTAGAACCACTCAGTGACCTGCCCCTTTTATTGAGTTCCTGCTCATTTTGTAATAAGTGTGTTACACCTCTTGTTAAATAGCTTCAGGAAGACACTTCCAAAACATCACCTTTTGAAAACACCCTGAACCCTAAAGTCTATAGGACCATGTTTTACAAAAAGAGAAAATAAGAATTATATTTGTAGAGCCAGGTTGAAAACCCAGTCACTTAATTTCTTGCTTTTGGTAGAGCATAGGCACTTTCTGTCTGACACACTGTCTGGGCCTGGGAAGGGTGCTGAGGCTGCCTCCAGTCCGAGCGGCCGGTGGGCCCTTTCATGGATCCCTCTCAACCGGGGTCTTTGGTTTACAAAGTGGCCTAGAAACCACCACCCCATGCCCCTTCCTGCTTGAGCCTCTGCTGGCGAAGAAGGGCAGAGCCTGGCTACCCAACCCTGAGCCCCTCGTGTGGCCCCATGCACAGCTGGCCTGGGTGTGGCTGTTCATTCTCCTGTGTCCCCTGCTGCCTCTCGCTACTCTCCCCTCCCGGTCAGAGCCTCAGGCCTGGTGCGGCACTTTCTGAAGCAGTGATCAGCTCGCGTTGCATAACAGCCTGTGCTTGAGTTCTAAACTCTCTTCTTTCTCTCTCTTTTTCTTTCTTGTTCTTATAATCTGCTGGCCGAAGGCTGTTAAAAATATGGTTGGAATGGTGAGTACTACTTTAAGTAGCAACTGTTGTCAGGTGAGCCCCTCAACCCGCCCACGCCCCAGGCCCCCTGCGCACTCTGAGCTTGGTGTGCACACTCTTAGGGAGCCACAAGGGCTGCGAAGCTTCAGACTGGGGGCCCAGTCCCCTTCCTCCGCTCTGGCTCCCCATCCTGCTCCACCTCTCTTGCATTCTTGATTTGACCTTTTAAGTGCCACCAGAATGACAGGGCCAGAACCAACTTTAAATGAGCAACCCCCTGGGAACCCACACCAGACCCCTGAATAGAGGTTAGAGACCAGGAAGTATAAAACAGGGCAGACGCCCACATGGCCACATGGGGTCTTCTTGAGCGCTGAGGCACTGAGGTGTAATATTGGATTCCTCTTCACCATTTATTTCAAGCTCCTAAAGATGACTTAAACAACTAAGTAAAAATCGAGGGAGGTGACCAGTCCCCTAACACACCCCTCTCTCCTCCCCAACTCCTGATGTGAGGCTGGAAGCAGAACCCTTGACTATGACATTCCAGCCCCAGAGGACACATAGCATCTCCCACCCCACACAGCCTCTGGTCCCACTGCCCTGTGAGCTTCCCACAGAGAGGACAGTAGGACCTTAGGCATCACAAATCCTATACATGTGAAAGGGTTGTTAGTGATGACATTGACAAGCAACATAGGAATAACTTGGGGTTGAGTCCTGAGGTGGGCTGGAGGGAAGGAGACACGGGGCAGGACAGTGCTTATGTCTATCCTCTTTCCTCAGCTCCACCAGGTGCTGGTTCAGCTCCAGGCTGGTGAGAAGGAACAGGACTTTGCATCAGCTCCCATTCAGGTCTCCATCAGCGTCCAGCTATGGCGGCTCCCGGGATGTCACGAATTCTTGGCAGCTCTAGGTAAGACAGAGCATCTTGGATTTAATGAGTTTCTTTAATTCCCGTTTTCTAAAATCTTGTTTTCCTCTGGTTTCTTTTGGGTGAAGTTGATAGACACTTAAGGGACTTATCTCAATATTTTATTATTTTAAAATACAGTAAAACCTCTGTAAGTCAACCACCCAAGGGACTGTAACAAATTGGTGGATACAGAGGTGGTCAGCATCAGGAACTAGGCCTGCTGCCCTGACTTGTACATGTGGGGCATGTCTGCTCTATGAAAACTAGGTCAACTTAAGGAGCTGGTCAACCATGGAGGTTCTACTCTAGTAAACTCAAAGATTCTAGTGCTTTTGTGTGATTCTCAAATGGCCCTTCAGCCTTGTCTCATTCTCCCACCACCCCAGCCCCCGCAAAGGATGTTGTCTCTTTCATTTGTATGCAATGCCTTAATATCAGTCTGCTAAATTCCAGTTTTGTTGGAAGTCAAGCATCATTGGGAACTGAAGAAAACTAAAAATAAAATAATATTTTAAATATCGGTTTCCATCACTGGCTGCAGGAAAACAATACTATGGAAACCACCTCTGACTGACCATAGGCACCTAGAAATGCACACAGCAGGGTCCTTGACTAGTCCAGGACACTCACTTGCCCTTTTACATCATTTGTGACATGCTGGCACAGTGTCTAACGTATCACTGCCAGCAGGTGCATCTGCTGACAGAACACAAGAGGCTGTCTGTGAGCCGCTCTTCTTTGCACTCACTTGGGAGCCATGTGCTCCACAGCTTCCTTTAGAACACTGTTAGACATCAAGCGATGTTCTAGGTACCGGAGATGCAGCAGTGAGCAAAAGATAAAAAGCCCTGCTCTCCTAGAGTTTGCATTCTAGTGGGAGAACTTGAACAAACTCAATACCTCCAGTACCCAGGGGAGCACCCTGGACAAAGGAGCCTGAGACAGGCAGAAACTGGAGTGGAAGGGAGCAAAGGCAGGCCTCAGGGGCACTGCAGGTATTTACAGGAAGGGCCAATGGGAGGAAGTAGCCATGTGTGGAGCCAGGAAACTGGGCCCGGGGGTAGGGAGAGGAAGCAGAGGGCAGATCCTGTGGGCTAAAACCAGGAGAAGGCCTTTAGAGTTTAACTTGAGGGAAGTGGACAGCCTTGGGAAGAGGGCAGAGTCTGACTTCATGTTACAGGGAGGAGCCTCAGACATGACAGGGCAGTAAGTCCTTAATAAGGAATTTTTCTTCCCACTTATGAAACCTCAGTATTCAGTGTTGGGCCATCTTGTCTAATCTTGCCATGTGACCTTTCCCGGCCCACTTCAACTTTGGGCTGGTTCCATTTGTATTCAGACACCTCATATCTTTTGAAGGTAAACGGGGAGCCCACAAAGCCTCAGGGAGTCTTCCTCCCCCTCAGGTAGACACTCCACATCCTTTATGAGTTGTACTACTTGCTTTTTCCTTTTTTCCTTGTGGATTGAAAGCATGATCTTCATGATATAAACATAGTAAATTTATACCTAAATATTGTGGCCAGTAGCAAATGGAGGCAAGAGTGAGAAAGGCCAGATTCATGTCCAAGATGGTTCTGTCTTCACTTCTGTAACAGACTTTGAGGCCAGGGACACAGGTGAGTCAACAAGAAGACGAAGCTGAGACCTTTCTTTATAAATGAGGCGCTCCCATCCTCACACAGGGCCTGAGCCTCCCTTGGGTGTGGGGGTGACGGAACCAGCCCTCCCCATCTGTACACATGTTTTTGATGCCCCTTTGCCAGATGCATCAAGAGTAACAGTCCAGAAGGAAACCCAAAACATCTTAACACTGGCTCTCTCTGGTGTTGGGATTGTGGTGCCTTAGCTGATATTTGCATACTACACTGTACTTTCTCTACTCCATTGGTACTCAGAGGGAGATGTAGTGTGTACATACTTCGAATCTTTAGGTCCTTCGGGCTGAGAGCTGGGAGAGGTGAGTGGTGTCCTGCAGCCAGGCATCTGGAGAATGGCTCTGCTAGTTCCTGCAAGATGCAGAGAAATGCCCCTTGCCAGGCCTTAGCAATGGGCACCCTCTATCAAGACTCGTTAAAGGGTTGCCAGAGAGGGAGAGGATTCAGGAGCAATCAACTTAAATCATTTTGGCAAAAGTTGAGGTTTCTAATAGAAACATTACATTTGTCTTATCAATATAATATTAAATGCTGAATTCTCTGAAACCTTCCTCTTGCTTTCAGGGACTGTTTACTTTTGAATTCAGAGAGGAAAAATGTCCCATAGTGACCAGACTGCCAGGTGGCTTCTCTAGTGAATATAATTATAAAGAGAACAATAGTGTCAGACAAGTATCAGGATCCTAGAGTGGGAATAAAAAGGAAGGCTGAATGGAAGGAGAGGTGAGAGATGAGGCGGGGAAGGGGTGTGGGTTTCTCCTTTGATGAAGATGCTCAGTTGTGTGGTCAGGAAGTGCCCAGCACACTGGCGGCAGCAGCACTGTGCACCACAGGTCACTGTTCACATGGAGAGATCAGAGGAAAGGCGGAGCGTCACAGGTGCCCTGTGTCTAGGGGGCTTGGCACCAGGTGTTTTGTACAGCTTCAAGTGGAGCTCAGAGATTACCAAGGAAGGCCAAGTGAAGACATTCAATGCTAAAAACTGTTCAGGCTCTGAATTGTTGCTTGGTGGCCCTTTTCTGGACATGGGCCTATCACTGGCCATGGAGTCTGGGTCTGGCTTCTCCCCAGGGAGACATACTCGTTGGGTGCCTCTGTGAAGTCTCTTAATAAGTCTAAGTGCTGTGCCAACAGCTCACTCAGGAAGCTCTGTGCCCTTTGTCATACCCACTCTGAGTCTTATTAGAATCAGGGAGAAGCACCCCTGGGCTTTGGCAGAGGCAGAGCAGAGTCCCTTTACCATGGTGCAACCAGAACAGAGATTCTCCATGTTCAGAGCTCCCTTCACACCCTACGGTGACAGACACTGAACACATATGAAGACATTGTCCTTGCCCTTGACACCATTCCACCTTCCCAGGCACCAGCTTTAAGGTCCTAATGCTGAGTGAAGTGGCATTGTCAGACTTGTCTTGGACAGTCTTTAAGTAGACCGTTCCCCTGTGAAAGAATGGGAAACACAACAAAGTATTAGTGAGCCTGGCTCCCAGCTCTCAAGAGTATAGCCGTAGTGCTCCATGAAGCAGAGCCAGGCAGGGGGATCTGCACACAGCATCCAGGGGCTGCGCTGAGTGATTGTTGGGGGTGAGGCAGCCTGGCCTCTGCGTGCACATGACTGGCACCTGGAGACAGGGAGAGGCCCCAGACTGGGTGCTTCCCGATGGCCTTGCAGTGTTCCCATGACGTGGTACAGGCTGCAGCTCTGGTCATGTTCAGGATGTGGGATCATCCATAAGGAAGCAGATGCTGATGTTTTCCGCTCCTCCAGGTTTCGATCTCTGTGAAGTTGGTCAGGAGGAAGTAATCCTGAAAACCGGGAAGCAGGCCAACCGCCGGACCGTGCACTTCGCGCTGCAGTCCCTGCTGTCTCTCTTCGGTAAGGGCACCCTCAGCGCCAGCCTCTGTCCCCTCCAGGAAAGGGGAGGAGAATGGAATAAACATTTTTGTGTGTATGTGTTAGGTACTGTTCAAGAGTAGTAAACAAAAACTCCCTGCTCTTTTGGAACTTAAAATCAATAGGGGAGACAGACAGTCAAAATGTGTATGGTATATTCAGGGGGAACTGACAGTTCCTAGGCAGGAAACTAAAGCAGGGTAAGGCACTAGAAAGTGAGGGGGTTGTAGCAGAGCAGGTAGGACATGTGTGCCTATTCCTGTGCGGGGCCTGACAGAAGCAGGTGCCCAGGTCACACAGGCCTGGGACGAGGTTTCAGGACCTGGGGGCACACCCAGCTTGACTGATGTTCTCAAGGGGAGAGCTGGCTGCTTTGGGAAGGGTAAATCTTGGCTCCAGTGGGGACCTTGGTTTGCAGGCAGAACCAGCAGGATTTACTGAAGGATGTGTGTCACGACAGAAAGGGTCAAAGGGGTACCCTGATTTTTGGAACAATTGCCAGAGTGAGATTGCCTTTGACTAAAGTCAGGATAGTGGCAGAAGTGGTGGATTTGAGTCCCCCTCAGACACGGTCACCATTGAAATATCTACTTGACATATACACAGCAGCTGGTTGTATGGTTTGACATTGAGATTGTATGGTTTGGCATCTGAGGCGGACAGCATCGCCTCAGATGCCATCTCCGTATACAGGGAGAAAGATGCACACAACCACCCAGGAGTGTATGCAGGTCAGAGGGGAAGAGGGCTGTGTCCTGAGGGCACTCCATGGTTCAAAGGTTACAATAATGAGAAGGGGTCTGAGAAGAAGTGGTTGGTGAGGGCAGAACTGAGCGGTGGACACTGCATTGGGGCCAGCATAAGCATTGAGGACCTTTACCAGAATGGATGGGGACAAACCCTGAGTAGAGTAGGTAATAAAGGGTGGGATCTCTGCTAACATCTGTGCCTATAAGGATGTTTGTGATTTTTTAAAGAAAAATTAAAACCATATCAAATTCTAACTGCCCCACTTTGTTTTGTGCTTAGATTCTACAGAGCTACCCAAGCGCCTCAGCCTCGACAGCTCCTCGTCCCTGGAGTCTCTGGCTTCAGCTCAGTCTGTTTCCAACGCCCTGCCCTTGGGCTACCAGCACCCTCCCTTCTCTCCCACTGGTGCGGACAGCATCGCCTCAGATGCCATCTCCGTATACAGTCTGAGCTCCATCGCCTCCTCCATGAGCTTTGTCTCTAAGCCTGAGGTGGGGTCAGAGGGTGGAGGCCCCAGAGGCCGGCAGGACCATGACCGGTCCAAGAGTGCTTACCCGCAGCGATCCACCCTGCCTCGGAGCCAGATGTCTCCCCAGACCCGCCCTACAGGCAACAAAGAGGAAGAAGAGTACGAAGGGTTTTCCATCATCAGTACTGAGCCTTTGGCGGCCTACCAAGAAAACAGGGCAACTTGCTTCTCACCAGATCACAAGCAATCTAGAGTCGGGACAGCTGGAGCTGTGAAAGTTTCGGTAAGCTCCAAAGGGAGCATAAGCACTCCAAATTCTCCAGTTAAAATGACTCTGATTCCCAGCCCAAACTCACCCTTCCAAAAGGTTGGAAAACTAGCAAGTTCAGATACAGGAGAATCGGACCAGTCTAGCACAGAAACAGATAGTACGGTGAAATCTCAAGAAGAAAGCAACCCAAAGCTTGATCCACAAGAGTTGGCCCAGAAAATTCTAGAAGAGACGCAGAGTCATCTCATTGCAGTGGAACGTCTTCAGAGGAGTGGCAGTCAAGTGAGCAAGAGTAATAATCCAGAAGATAGCATCTCAGTGCCAAATAGTGCTGCCGTCTTCAGAGCATCAGAGACAAGTGCGTTCAGTAAGCCTGTCCTCTCCCATCAGAAGAGTCAGCTGTCACCAGTCACTGTTAAACCAAAGCCCCCAACCAGGAGCTCATCCCTGCCCAAGGTGAGCTCTGGATACAGCAGCCCCACCACCTCCGAGATGTCTATCAGAGACAGCCTGAGCCAGCTCAGTGGCCGGCCCTCGCCTGGCTCTGACTCCCAGACTTCCCTGATGGACCAGCCCCTCTTCAAACTGAAGTATCCCAGCTCTCCTTACAGCGCTCACATTTCCAAATCACCAAGGAACATGTCCCCAAGCTCAGGCCATCAGTCTCCTGCTGGCAGTGCTCCATCCCCAGCTCTCTCCTACTCCTCAGCTGGTTCCGCTCGGTCAAGTCCAGCTGATGCTCCTGATTTAGACAAACTGAAAATGGCAGCCATTGATGAAAAGGTGCAGGCTGTCCATAACCTGAAGATGTTTTGGCAGAACACACCCCAACATTCCCCAGGACCAATGAAAATCTTCCGTGGGACCCCTGGAACGATGACTTCCAAAAGAGATGTCCTCAGTCTATTAAATTTGTCACCACGGCACAACAAGAAGGAGGAAGGAGTTGATAAGCTTGAACTTAAGGAGTTGTCTCTGCAGCAACCTGAGGAAGCACCACAAAAAGCGCGTCCCAATGGACACTGGCACACCGAGACCACCACACTGAGCACGCTGCCGCTGCCCACCGGCCCCCCTGCCAGGGCCCCTGCACGTCCTTTGAGACTTCCCTCTGGAAATGGCTACAAGTTCCTGTCCCCAGGAAGATTTTTCCCTTCTTCCAAATGCTGAAGCATCTTTTCTACCAGCTGAGTCAGAGTGGAGCGGCCCATAGACAAGGGCTTGGTATTCACTTCAGCCTGTTCCCTTATCTGGGTATAGTCACCCCACAAGGCCACCAGCGCCCCCTTACCATGGAGTGCTCCCTGGGTGAGGAGCAGCACTACCATGCCCAAAGGCCAACACACACACACACACACACACACTGGTGACTTCTCTGGACATCTGGGCCAGATTCACCAAAAGCCAGGACTTCTGTAGGGTCAGTACAGGAGGCTCATGGAATTTTCTACACACACTTCACCAAATGTTTACCTTTGAACTCACTGTTTCTCATCTTTGATATAATTCTTCAACAGGATTTTGTACAAAAATGGTCATAGTTCTGGGGTGGGGAGAGGAAAGGGAGCACATATTTTGCTAAGAGGTGTATATGCAGTACCTTTTATACACAGAAATACAAATAGAGCTTTTTTTTTTTTTAAGGCTTTCAGGTGCTGGTTGGGGGTGGGATATATAAAATCTCTCTAAGTTGAATTCTACACAAAAGTGTTATATTAGCCCAAACCAGAATAATGGTTTTAAAAATGCCAATGATTTGTAATTAAATTGTAGCAATTCTGATTTTGTGACAGTGTAACATCATAGCAATGATGCAATAACTCACAGTGAAACCAAGCTGCTCTGCTCCACTGAGCTCTGCAAACATCCTCGGGGCCCCACTATCAACCAAACTTGAATTTTCTTAAAAAATTTGTGTAACTCGTATCCAGGCATTTTAGAACTATGCAATTGTGATTTAAAATGCAACTTTGTGCTTTTAAAACATTACTGTTTTTGTACGTGGATGAACAACTTGGTTTTATTATCAACAGTACTTGGCATTTATAGCTATTATTTTTAAAAGCTCAAAACGTTTTTTAAAACATCAAATTTTGAATAGTCATCAATAAGTAATTATCAAGTTTGGAGCGAAAGGTTGAAATTACTATTTCCTTATAAGCAAAAAAATAAAAAAAAAAATTAAAAAAAAAGTCCCTTGGCTAACTAGATTTAACCAGAATCTAGCTTTTTAGCTCCTCTTCCCTTTCATTAGCTCTTAATTTTATTCTCTTTTCCCAGCTCCAGGCCCCTAAGACCTCTTCTGCCTAAATCCACTGCTAGGTTCCCACAGTCCTAGCACCCACCTCCATGAGCTACACCCTCCTCTTCCTCAATGGCTGTCATGGCTGACCTCCCCTTGCTCCTGCTGTCTGAACGACAAGTCCCCTCCTCTGCCATGGAAGACTAATGTCAGTATTCTGAGAAGCAGGGGGTCTTTTGCTGGGATATACATCTGAATTATTGTAAACAAGGAAAGATATTTATCACAGAAAATGAAGCTGGACTTTCCCTACAGCTATGACAATGTACTTAAATTGTTGCCAGCTTGGGGCAAGACAAGGAAATAGTCTAATTAGAGGTAACCATTAATTTATTTTAATAAAGAAGTGAAATGCTAAAAATCATATTAGTACTAAGTTTAGTTGGAGGATTTAAATAAGTGGGGGGTTTTTTGTTGTTGTTTTGTGTTTTTAGGGACAGGCTCTCACTCTGTCACCTAGGATAGAGTGCAGCAGTATCATCATAGCTCACTGCAGTCTCAAAACTCCTGGGCTCAGGTGATCCTCCTGCCTCAGACTTCTGAGTAGCTGGGACTATAGGCATATACCACCATGCCTGGCTAATTTTCAAATATTTTTTATAGAGATAAGGTCTCACTATGTCGCCTAGGCTGGTCTTAAACTCTTGGGCTCAAGCTATCCTCCTGCTTCAGCCTCCCATAGTGCTGGTATTACAGGCACGAGCCACCACACCTGGCCTACATAAGTATTGTTTAGGTTTTATTAAAATCCTACTACCCTCACTGTGAGGTTATATCACACAAAGGTGAACAGCCACCTAGCCCAGGAGAGCAGCAACACATGGGGTGAGCATGAGGGGCCTGGCAGGAGGGATACTTATATCAAGACCCCCAAATGGAGTTTTACCCTTGGGTAGGACCTCACTTTATAAGCACAGACTGACCACTTCATCTGCTCCTCAGTGTATTCCTCTGAAAAGAAAGGATACCATTTATCCAATTTGTGTTATTCTCCTAAACTACATTATAGAGGTTTTTCATTCAAACCAACAGCCTTATTGACAAAAACAAATAATAAGGATGTCATAGTCTAACCCTGATCCCAACACTAAAACCAGAAATATTTTATAAGAAACAAGAATTATAAGACTGTCTTTATGTTAGTAGGGGGGAAATGGTAATAATAATACCTTAGCAAATGAAAGCCAAATTTACAGCACTGTGCATTTAGCTAAATCAGGTCCTCAACAGTAAAAAAGTAACCTCAAATTTCTAGATCCATATGTGAATGGTTCGGCTGTCCCTTTCTCAGCAAAGCTCTTACAGCCTCTTTCCCAAGTGCCAAGGATCCCTGGAGTAAAGGCCTGGGGTCCCTATTTGCCGACACCCTCCACCACCTGGACCGCTTCCTGTGGTTATCGAGCCAGCTAGGAGGACTCGTGGACTCTAACCTGGTTTTAGTCCTAAGTACATTGTTGTTTAGGTTTCACATTAAAAAGCCAAATGGTATATGTGATTTTGTTTTGTCCTAGATGTAAGTTTCACTGAAGGGAAAACGTGGGTGATAAAATGATAAAACGAATCTAAAGATCACCATGGAGTCGCCACTTCTTTATGTTCCTGTAAGTCTTGGGGTTTTTGAGTGAAATGGATGTGAAATCATAAAATCAAGGTGAATTTTTCAGGCTACCCTGAAAAAAGTATGCTCTTAAAATTATGAGAGATTGTATAACTCACAAATATTTCTTTGTATAGATCAGGGGTTGGCAAGTATGACCCATAGGCTAAGAATGGATTTCACCTTTCCAAATGGTTATGTAAGGACTGACATGATATTCTTAATTTTGCCTCTTGGCTCTTACAGCCTAAAATATCTAGTACCTGGCCTTTTAAGGAAAAGTTTGCTGACTCCTGGCGTAGATGGCAGACAACATAATTATTCATGTTTTGTTTCTACAATCTAGGAAGAGAGAATGTAGTGACTACATTGGCTGGTATACCCAGGAACCCTGAGCATTGAGGGTTCTGCATAGCCACGGGCTTTTTGCCCCTTTTGGGAGGAATCAATGGATGTGGGGAATATTTACAAAAACAGTTTTTGCTTAACCATTTGAAAAAAGTGTTAGTAGATATATTTCCTTTTAGTTCCAGAAACTGGACTGCCCTACCCTAATCTACCCCAATCAGATGCAGATATATAGAAGATAAGCAGTACAACTCTCAGAGACCTTAGGTACAACTCTTAGGGTGACCACAAATCAAGAGGGTAGTGAACTATTCAGCTACTCTGATGGTTTTTAACTAAGTTAAAATACTGAGAGAAAATAGCTTCTAAAACTTTAACATTTTGATCATTTTGATTAATTAATAGGCAGCAAAATGAAATAGTTCTCACCTCATCCCATTTTTTAAAATCTCATGGTCCACACTGATACGTGCTGGGTTTCACCAGGAGATGAGGTGCCACCTACACTATCCTGATCACGCTCTCGTCTGTCCCAATGACTGTCCAATAGGGCAAGCATTGTAGTAAGTCCCTGGTCCATGCATGTCCCTTCGTCTCCCAGCCACACACACTTGCAGACCCATAAGGAGAACTGTAGCCTTGATAATTTTCGTTCAGGTTGGAAAAATACCATGCAATAATCTGGTTTGCTTTTAATAAGTAGGCAAAAAGTAAAAATTGTATAATTTTCATCACATATTTTGTTGTTTTATCTAAAATGAGTGTACATGTGGTTTGTGAACTGGGCCTTGTTTGTTCCGGATCCTTTGGGGATGTTCCATGTCAGGACACCTGTTGTCCCCTCTCCTCCCCTCAGAAACCTTCCCCACTTGGCATTCACGTTCCTTATATGCAGTGTTAGCCATCTTTGGCCTATGTGGACTTTTTTGTAAATTACACGGTTTCCAGATGGCATTAAACTTTTTATATTACGAAATTTACCATGTAAAAAGAACTTCATATTTTTATTGAGATTGCTAAGGCACTTGGCCTTCTTCCTTTGTGATTTCAGTGTCTATTAAAGCATGAATTCCCTCAGTTTTAAGTGCTGTTAAGTTTCTTTGCAGTACACAGAGTGGTGATGTGTCAGTAATGAGCTTGTATCTTTGGAGTTTCGTCTGCATCTGTAAGCCCCACAGACACCAGCTGGGGAGCACGAGAAGGTGCACAGCAGAGGTGTGCTGCTCTCTCTGGTCCTGAGGCACTGAGCACCCGTTGGGAGGAGATGATTTAGATGGCTGAACCCTAATAGTGAGAGGGCCAGAAAATTCTACAGTTGGATAATTGTTTAGACAGTTCATCACCACCAGGCCATATCTAAAGAAACTTCTAAGGAAGTATTTCAGGAAGAAAGAAAAAACAATCCTCTATGTAAAAAGTGTGAGAAGCATGAAGAGGCTAATGTGAATAAATAAAATCAAATATTGATGGTAAGACAGGAATAATGTTTGATTTGGGTAATAATAAAAATACTTAGGTGACAGGGTGGTGCCTGTGGCTCAGAGGAGTAAGGCGCTGGCTGCATATGACAGAGGTGGTGGGTTCAAACCCAACCCCAGCCAAAAACTGCAAAAAAAAAAAAAAAAAGGTGATAATATGTAAAACAATAGAATGACATAAGTTTAGGAAGATAGAGTGATTATTTTTAGAATAAGTTAATACGTGCAATTATATGCACACAAATAGAAGTAGGGAGTTATATTTCCAAACTAGTTAGTGGAAGAAAAATACATTAATTTTTTTTTAAACCTTGGTCAATCTAAAGGAATAGAAAAAGGAAGGAACAAAAACAACCTTTAAAAGGCGGGACAAGTATAAAATAAGATGAAAGAAATAACCTTATCAGGAATCATCATAATGCAAGTGAACTAAACCAGAGGCAGCTGTCCTTCCTGGAGAGGCAGTGTGCCGTGTGCTCTTTAGAAAGCTGCGTGCTAACTGGAAAATCCACCGTCACCAGCAAGAGACCCGCCAAAGCACAGGGGCCTCCAGCGGTTGGAAGTAAAAGATCATCAAAATACATATGAAAAGGCACTAATGAAGAAAGATTATTTCCTAATGATAAACTTAGCAAAAAGGCAAAATTCTAAATTGTATGCAGCTAACATCTAGATAGCCTCAAAATTCATGAAGAAAAAAATGGCAAAACTGCAAGTTTGGGAAAATACACTGTCATAATGGGAGATTTTAACCCACTACTCTCAGTAATTGGTAGATCAAGCAGACAGAAAATGAGACGGCATATGGTAAGTTTAAACAATTCAGGGAACAGGTTTATGAAGTGGCGTTATAGAGGACCTGGTCTCCGGTAGTGAATCTACCTTCTCACGTACGCTTGCACTGTTTTATGAAAATAGACTACGTACAGGTCAGAACGCAGTACAATTAAGTTGGACATCAATCCAAATCACTTAGATGTTTTAAAATTCACTAAATAGCATATGAACCATGGAAAAACTCATAATGAACCGAGAAAATGCTACATACAAAATCGGCAGGTGGCCCCAGAGCCACCTCGGGAGATTCCAGGGTTTACCTTTATTAATGACAAAATTGTTTCTTAATTTGTTCCACATAAGCCTAGAAGTTTGCACAGTGGACTCCAAACCTCACTTTTACCCAATAAAATAAAATAAAATACAGATTTATTTTTATTTCTGCCACCTACTGTTTTAAGGAAAAGTATAAATTTAAAAATAAATTTATAGCTTAAAAATAGCTTAAAAATAAATTTATAATTACATAAAAATTAATGGAATTCAGTATTTTAAAGAAAAAATTATAGTTCACATCCAAGCGTATTATTCAAATTAAGTAACTGCAAGAACCCCAAGCAGGGAGAGATGCAGGTCCCCCGCGGCCAGTGCCGTGACGTTGGGGTACTGGCCTATGTTAGGAAAGAATAAAAACTGCTAAGCTAAATGACCAAAAAGTTAGAAAAGAGAAAAAAGGGAATTAAGAAAGGTCAGACACAAAAGAAAGTAGGTCAAGAAGGACAAGATTTGCCAAAAAGGCAAATTCAATATACCAATTTCTGGGAAGGGTGATGGTATGTGGCAGGGGACAGGAAGGGACAGGGAGAGAGAGGGGAGAGAAGGAAAGGGAATGAAACAAAAGATGCAGCTGAGACAGAAAAATAAGAAAATACTATGAACGACTTTTATGCCAATCTATGTGACAATGCAAAATGCCACCTTCCATGGTTTAGGCTTATGTACAAACAGGTATCTAGAAGTGCAGGGAAGCTGCACCACGTGAGGTCAGATGATGGGTTAAAACTCCACAGTGCTGTAACATACAATTTTACTTATTTTTCATAAGAAATTTAAGAACAAGTGAAAAGTTTTATCAGTAACTATATTATAATAGGTTAGATAAACTTATAGAAAAAGATGGTAAAGTTCTGAAAAAAAAAAGATAAAATGCAAAATTGGTGGAAAAGAAGTTCCAAGAAACTTAAATTGGTGATCACAACTCCTTATCCTTACCCAACTTGACAATTCAGATGGTTTTACATAAATTTCACCAAAAGTTTAGGGGCCAGTTAATTGCTTAGAAAATACAAAAATAAGAAAGATAGCCAAATCATCTCACAATGCTATTCTCAATTCTAAAACCAACAGAGAAAAGAAAATGCAAGGCCCATTTCATTTCTGGACCTAGACATAAAAATCCTAAATAAAATATTGGCCATTGAATCTCTGAATTGTTAAAACTAAGAAAACAAATCTGAAAGTGGGTCTATAGACACAAATGGCATTCCTAAGGGGCTGGAGCTCGGCCCTCCAGGGGCATCATCTAAAACACACTGGTGTACAGAAAACCAGTAAGCATTAAACTAGGGAGAATGAATGACGTCTATGGTTTACACAAGAAGCAAAGTCTATTATACTCCTACTATACAGTGAAATGTCAACGTAAAGGGAATTCCAAGCAAGTTCTACCATTGCTGAAGAAACAATGTAAGAACTATATCCTGCTATTACTATTAAAGTAGACCTTTATTTTAATACAATAATCTATAGATGAAATATGAACATTAAGGAAGCCCATGCAAGGATTTATAAGCATAATAATGTCCCTATTACCTTGGGAAGTACAATTTATGTTCTGGGTTGCTGCTAAAGAATTTGCATATTCAGCTGTGGGAGACAGGTTTTGTCAGATGCTTCCCGAGAAGGAGAGGATGGTCCTTGATGAAGATTAAGGATTGAAACTTGTTGGGTTTCACCAGGAGACGAGGTGCCACCTACACTATCCAGACCATACTCTCATCCATCCCAGTGACTGTCCAGAAAGGCAAGCACTGTACTAAGTCCCTGGTCTGTGGATGTCCCTTCGCCATGTGCTTCAGGACCTCAGCTGACAGCTGATGCAAAAAGGTACAAGGAGCCAGCTCTTGCTACTACAGCAACTTTTCAATATTGTGATTCTAATGCTTTATTTATAGTCACTTCGTTTCGTAGTTTTAAACCTCAGGTGCTTTGGACAGGGGTCACAGTTGGTATCTTTGTCAAACCAAAGCCTTTCTGCAACTTTGCAACAAGCACGCACGCTTACTGCCTCTAATCTACTAAATAATGGCAGACAGCAGGGAACTGACAGGCTAATGCTACAACCACTCCAGCAAATGAGGCCAAACATCTGGATCCAAAGACATTGAAAGGACATGCTGGCATTAGGAAACATTTTGTTCCTAAAATGAATTTCATCCAATCTCAAGATATTTATTAGATTTGCACCCATTGTGCATTTGGGCTTCAGGGAATAATAATATTCTTAAGTAAATAAATAGTCTCAACACATTTGTATTAAATGAAAAGTTTTTAAATTCCAAAATAATTTTACATTTCAGGAGTAGAACTCAAAGTCTCTCCTTTTGGTTAACTGGGACAGGTAAATGAATTTCACTTCTTATTTGCCTGGCAGCACCCTGCCAAAAGTCCAATTTTCCTTTTCATATACAGAGATTTTAGAAGTGTAGGGATTTTCTTTTTGAACAAAAAAAATGCAGAAGTAAAAGAAAATCAATATTTAATCAAGAAAAAAACAGTTTTTACCTATCATTTCCAAAGGAACTCATTCCACAAATATTTGCTAAGAGTTTATGTTGTGATAAACATAATTGTACTCAATAAAAAATACACAAGCAGGAAGTCAAAACACATGTTAGTTAAAACATCCACAAAATAAACCTTACACACTTCACTCAGATGCCATTTTCTCTTGTGATACAATTCAAACCACTTGATGAATGAAAGGAAATGCCAACCTATGTGCCCCCACCACTCCGCCCTCCACCCCTCATAAGAATCGCCTTGGACCAGCCCTGATGGCTGAGACAGCAAACTCCAGCAGATGTGTGTGTGTTCAGAGATGGGGTCCTGCTCTGCTGCCAAGGCTCGAGTGCCAGGGGGGGATCATAGGTCACTGCAGCTTTGAACCCCTGAGCTCAAGTGATCCTCTCACCTCAGACTCCCCAGTAGCTTAGACTGCAGATGCCCGCCCCTGTGCCCAGCTGGCAGTTGTGTTTTCTACTGAAGGACTCTACTCTCCTGGCTATGGCTGACTGGACAAAAATAGGTCCCAGGCTACACGGGCAGCCAACTGGGTGGGAGGACAGAACCTCAGGAGAGGGCCGTGTACGGGCAATCAGATACCCATTTTCATGAATTCAATCCAGAAAGTCTCCACAAGATCCAGTCTTTGCAGCTAAAGAACCCAGAGCTGATGATGTACCCTGAGGTCAGTGGGGCCAGCCCCGCCACATGCAGGTGAGTGGCAAAGGTGCAAATGCTAGAAACAAGCAGCGAGGGGGAAGCTGAGTGGAGGAGAAAACAAACGCAAAGATAGCAGGAGAGAGACCAAGACAGTCGCTGACGTAGCCAAGTTCCAGGCCAAACATACCCGAGGCCGTCTAAAACAATGACAAAGCTGGAGAAGTGGCACCACCAGAAATGAAGCTGTTTTATAAAGCTATAATCATTAAGTCTGGGTGGGATTGGTACACAGACAGAAAAACAGATGAATGTGTCAGACATCTATAAATGCCATGAAGGCTATGTTAACCAGTTTGATGAAAAT